>JBAPLH010000115.1:2297500-2485000 GCA_037897445.1 Ceriops zippeliana
TTTACCACTTTATATATAGGTGGTTGACGTCTAATTACAGGTCCCCCCCCCCCCCCCCCCCCCCTTCGCCCCACCCCGAATTAATTTTAGGACCGCAAAACTGCGGTTTCTCACATGGAAACAATTTTCCATCCACCACATGATGATTTCCTCATCTAAGTCTACCATATTTTATTTTCCCTTGTGCTTTTTTTTTTTTTTTTTTTTTTTTTTTTTTTTTTTAGTGGGTTATATAATATCTATATCTATATATATATATATATATATATATATATACATACATACATACATACATACATATAGATGTTGTTAGAGAATAAGTGGCCAATTAAAAATAGTTGGACATCAACACACATGCCAATAGTACCATTAATCAAACTAAATTTCAAGTGCAAATTAATTTGGATCACAATAATTAATTGGACCACTCTCATCACAATAATAAAATTATAGTGATCTACACAAAAATAGAGAGAGGGAGAGAAGAAAACGAAGAAGAAGAAGAAGAAGAAGCACAATTTTTAGCTACACATATAATTAAATGGAAAGTGGAGATGGTGATGGTGGTGGGAAGCACGCGTTAGCAGGGAGAGAGTGGAGGAGGAGGAGTGTGAGGGAAGAGAACGAGTCAGCGAAGGCTAACAGTAACTTTTTTTAAATTAGTCAGTTTTTTTTTTTTTTTTTTTTTTTCTTTGGATTTTTTTTTTTTTTTTTTTTTTTTTAATGACGGGGTTGGCCGTGCCGTTATTTTCCCTCCTTGGGTCAAAGTTCCCCAAATTTTTAATATTATTTAAGTGACTATCAATCAAAAAGGGGCATAACGGCAATCTCAGGCTTACACGTTATCATGTTGGCACCGGCATTTGACCGTGGCCGGCCCGCGACCCTGACACGTGGGAGACACCCTCTTTTCCCTAGTCTTTGCTGATGGTAGCCTACGTCACGGTTTTTCCCTGTCCACATTTTACAGTTTACTTTCATTTATTTAATTAACAACTTATTTAGATAACAACACGAATAAAAATACCTAAATACACATAATTTATTTAATAATAAATACATATTTTTTAAAATATTATTATTTTTTTATCATATCATATATCACTCACACATAATTATTACATTATTCTTAATATGTCGTTATTATAATTTTCTAATTAATTAATTACTTGGATTTAGGGTTAAAGTGGATAAATAAATAAGCAACAATTTTTTTTTTTTTTTTTTTTTTATTTTTTTTTTTGCTTTTGGGCGGCAAGAAAAAGGTGTTAGATTGACAGAAACAGGTAGTTCGAACTAATTTCAGTGGTTGTCGACAATAGCCGAATTGAACTTCTTTTGTGGGTCACTTGCATTTAATGTTGAAAACGCGGCTGACACTATAAATTTTCCTTTTAAATCATTGTTAATTGAGTATGCTAAAGATATTAAAAGTTACGATAATTTTTTTTTATTTTTAGTAAATGATATCTCACGCTAAAAATTTAAATACATGTCATGTTAGGTGGTTAAACATACTTACAAGGAAAAAAAATGGATTAAATTATGTCACATTTAATATAAAAATTCTTAGTACCCAACATTTTTCTTTACAATTTATTTGGATTAAATTTTAGGTGAAAAAAAATGTGAGGAAGAAAAATGAGAAGAATGAAAAGTAAAGTAGTGATTTTTTTTTTTGTTTGTTTGTTTTTTTTATAATTTAGAGAAGGGTAATGTGGAGAAAAAAAAAAGGTTATAAATTCTTTAATTGAAAAAGACTAAAAAAATTTTTAAAAAACTTATATATTGTAATTACCTTTTATAGTCAAAATACTCATCATTAATGATCAATTAAAAAACAAAAAATATAAAATATGCATATAAATATAGTTTAAAAAGTAATTTTTTATTTTTTTATGTTTTTTTAATAATCCCTTTGTCTTATATGTCATATAGATTTCTCTTGTAGGGTTGATAACTTCATTAGAATATCTTCAAAAGGGAATCGACCATCTTCCCTCCATTTTGGGAGTGGGGGGGGGGGGGGGGGGGAACCAACTTTTGTGGAACCCAATAAAAAATTAAGTAAATTTCCTCTTTCCTTATTCAAGGGAGGGATGATCCAAATTAGACCTAAATGGGAATGGCTTGAAAAATCCTTTTTCAAAATGTAGCATTAATCAATTTGGTTAGACAATTTCGTGGGCTAATTTTGCATATAATTTTAAGTCTATTATCAAAGTCAATGAAAGAATAAATTACTTATAAACTAGGAGATTACATTTCTATATAACAAAGCTACATTACAAGAGAGAGAAATAATATATATATATATATATTATCTTCGCACAGTACCTCTTTGTATTTGGATTTTTCTTGGATGAAAAAGGGGGCCGCCTTAACAAATACTAAAATTTTAATGGTAACCATGCAATTTTCCCTTTCTTTTTTTATAAATTATTGCTTTCAATAAAATTTAATTATCAGTAATATGTAAAATACGAATTTGAAATCTCACCCTAAATTTTTATACCTCATGTTACTAAATTATGCTTAAATAGTTCCATAAAACGTTATTCTGTAGTTGGTTTACATTGCAATTGGGGTCCATTCTTTCTTCCATTTTTACAAAATTGCAAGTGTCGGCACACCCAGATCAATGAATTTCTCATTTCTCAACGTGTCATTTCACGTTCAGCAGGTAGCTTACAAAACTTGCCGACATGTATCAGGAAACAAAATAGCAGATGAGAATTTTAACAAAAACAAAAATCACATGCAAGATGTTGAAATCAAAGTCAAACTCTTGGGAAATCAGAGTGCCAAGGGGGGGGGGTGTTTTAACCTCTCATTCAGTCCATTATAATCGTGTTGCTGAGCTCCAAAACTTAGGCAGAAATTTTTTTTTTTTAATCATTATCTACCGAAAATACTAAAATATTTTCTATCATTATTTCAAATGATTATTTATTTATTTATTTATTATTTAATTATTTTTTATATAGTCAATATTCATTTTAATGATTTCATAAACATACGTTTCATTTAAATGAATATTATTTTTCGAACTATAAGAATGTCTCACTAGAGATACCATATAAATTTTGAGTTATTTTTAAAGTTGAAGCTCAAGTACATATATCAATTTGGTGTAAGTTGTAGTACCATGTTTCTATTGCAGATTTTCCTTTCATTAGGTAAACGAACACTATGCTTGAAGGTGAAAAGGGCTATACTACTAACTTCATAAACATATGTTTGGCACCGTAATTAGTGGCTAATTGATTGCTTAACAAGGGTCTAATCGGCAATGCCCCACCTCCACAAACAAAAAATAAAAATAAAAAATAAAAAAATTAGTCTCATCAGCTTTGCTATTGTACTATCATAGTTAAATTAAAGGCAAAAGAGTCGTAGTTATAATAGATTAATTGCTAGTCGGCCAATCAAAATATGTGGCATGTGCTTCTTCCCTTTAAAATAGTACATGGCTGGGCCAAGTGCCTTCTTTTCAACTCGCCTTGCAACGTTTACATCACCAACCTGCTTTTTGTGGCCATGCCCGTTGTTGAGTAGCAAAATCAGTCACTTATCCTCTACAGAAACTTAGACAATTTCGAAATTGTGAGAAGCCAGAAAATGTAGAAAATGAAAAATAGCTTTTTCAAAAAAATAAATAAATAAATCCCATAAGCTATATATAACATCACAGCCGTCACATTATGATTACTTGAACATGTAGGCACATACACTCCTTTGCATAGGAGGCTAAACCCCTCTCTTGTTAAGGTTTTTGAATCGCATCAAAGAGTGAAAATTGAGTTCTATATTCAATTATATAATGAATATAATTAAAAATTAAATTTTTTTGTCTTTTATTTTCAAAAACATAATTATTTTACAGATACTTAACAAAACAAAAAAGAAATTATTACACAATTTTCGTGGTATAGATCTAAAAAGTTTATTCTATTAGATTGCAAAATTGTTTCTCATATGACAAAATTACATGTTTTAGTGTTATGTGTTAAAAAAAAAAAAACTACCGACACCGACGTAGGACTTAATGCGGCCATAATTGCAATTAATGACATGATAACTACTGTTTTTGGGTGTCATTAAATAGCTCTAAGAATTTGAGGATACCATCTGCTGTTGCCGTTTAGTAGTAGGGAGATGGTTATTATTACATCAAGGGTTATCGGCTCAAGCTTCCACCACATGTTTAATGAGATTAAATGAATGTTCACATAATTAATTTAACACTTATTGATAAAAGTGAGGCACTCTATCTATTTCATGTATATCTTTATCGTTCAAATCTATATACAATATGTCGTTGTTCAAACTGAAAGAAAATTTTTAATTCCACTCCTTCCTAGAGCTAAATATTTAACAATTTTTTGATTTTAATAGCACAAAATTATACTAAATTACTACATAATTTCAATTTCATTGAGCTTAATCTAAAAAAATCTTAATAGGTTACCCCCTAATTTCAGTCGCAATTAACCACTACTTTTACTTTTTTAAATCTAATGCAACTACTTGATTTACTTAAGGTCTGCTCGTCGTGTCCTACTCATATGGTGACTCACATTTATAATGGTTACTTCTCTTTTATTTTTATTTTCTGTTTCCATTATACTCATGTGATTTACTTGCCTTTTCTTGAAATGATTCGTAGGTCTACCTACAAGAAGAGAGTGGCACGCAAGATAACAAAGCGATTGGTAGCCATACCGCTGCTAAGGATGCATGCATTCGTCGTCGTGTTTGAACAAAAGGAAAAACCATAGGACCAGACAGATCTAGAGCTAAGCAATACGTACTCAGATATTATTGAGAATATTTTGGACCAACAAAAACCCAAGATTGTCTGTATTCCTTAAAAGAATTAGATGTAGAAAAGGAAAGCATACCCAAATGAGATATGGAAAAGAATGTATGAAAATTATTTTTCCTGAGCTTTAGAATGGAGTGTGAGCGTACTATATTTTGTTAATTATTTTCTTTCTTTTTAAAAAACATTTTAAGAATTTTGTTTTGCCATAAACGTTGATAATTTGACATATATATATTTTATTGTAGAAGATTCCAAGATAAAAAACACAATAAAAGTTAGAGGGTTTGCATTTTTTTTAAATCTTTAACGATAATTATATCGTTTAGATTGTTATTTTTAATTATAAAATAAAGAGTACAATAAACTACTTAAACATTTTTTACAAGTTCAAATTCTTAGTCTTTAATATTAAAAAAAACTAGTAAATTTATAAATTCAACGATTGTGCATTTAAATAGCTTTTATTTTATTTAATATAGAGTTATGATTTTCTATATGCACAATTATATTTATGATTCTCACTATTAGTTGTATATTTACCCTTTTTTTTTTTTTTGGAACTTGTTCTTAGAATAAGGGTTTTTAGAACGTTAGTTGCATAGGTATTTTATTCAAATAACATTTCCCGATATTCAACTGCACCAGATTGCAATTTAAGACATTCTCTTAATTAATAGCCATTTCTTCTCCTAGATGAGATTATTCTCCACAAAGCTTCTGATCATTGACCATACTGTTGATTTCAATTCTTGGCATGCAACATGGATTTTCTGGTCCGCTATTTTCATGTAGACATAAAAAAAAAAAAGAATTTAAAAGTGGACTCCATTATTTTTAGAGTGCATGGCGCATAGGAAGGAACAATGATTGTGCGTCATTAGTATATCAATTCCCTAAAAATGTAATTTATTTCCAAATAATCAAATTATGTGATTAAGACATTGATTCCTGAAGATAAGCCTACATTGTATTTGATGGGAATAAAATATTTTCAGCTGATGAGAATTGGAATGATGCATATTATTGGGGTAGATATTATATGGGTGTGTGGGATATTGGCCCTATGAGTGGCTGCTTAAGAGAGGACTTTTTTAAAGGAAGAAATAGGAGTTTGCACATATAAATTACAATTAGAAACATGAAAACAAGCAAAATGTATGTACTTCCAATTTTATATAATTGCAGGAATGATTAACCATTTTTACTGATTACTATAAAGTTTTTTTTTTTTTTTTGAATTCAATATACCAGCAACGCAATTATTTTTAACCGTCGTTCTGTGAGTATCGCTTCCAAGGCAAAAGGAAGGAGAAAAGAAGAAGCATGAGATTGTTGACCTTATGATACTTTTTGGCCTTCAGATGTGACATAAAGTATGGTTTTAGGGTTAGTTTTATTGCGATTCCCTATCGACGCAGAAGGGGGCAGGTTTTTAGGTGTTTCGTTAGGTGTATTCAATGAGAAAAGGAATCTCTTGGACGTTGACCCGATCGCTTCCCTCTTCCATTTTTGACATCCCTAAATTTAAGACGTAAGGCAGCAACTCCCCCCATTGGATATCAAAAACAATGCAATGTTCTTGATAAAAATTAGTAGGTTTACTATGATCTTGTACAATCTAATGTTTTTTTTTTCACTATCAATTGACCCATTTCCTTCTAAGGTAGACCATTTTCATCCTTAAAGGCCAACTTTCTAGATTTCAAGAACTTTTTTTTTTTTTTTGGATAGAACTAGACGGTATGGTTCAAACCCTCTCTTTCTCACTCTCTCTCTCTCTTTCTCTAAATTTGAGTCCAAGAGATCGATAGGGGGGAGGTTACTTGTATGTATAATGGGACAGACCCCATGATTATGGTGTTGACCAATTTGCTGGTAGGTTACCAACCGAACCCGTTATTGGTCAAGGGTGACTTTAGCAAGTGTAACTTGCTTTGATGTTGTTGCAGTTTGCAGACAGCCTATAACATAGCCCATCACCATTAAAAAAGAAACAAGTTATTTTCTTAGAGTCCAATTCAATAATTAAATTTCAGCACAAGTTAGAGAGAGCAACCTCTGGAGTTACATTATGCATCACATGTTCTAGATCTTAGCATATAGTCTCATTATACGATAATGTTTCTCTCAAGCTTTCACAAAACTGGATGCAAAAAGCATTGGTGTGTTGTTGCTGAAGGAGAAAGGAGTATGATTTCTTCTTCTTCTTCTTTTCAATTAATTGACTTTGACTAAAATTTAAATTCAAAACTTTCAATTTTATAAATGATTTCATTATCACCAAATTAGAATTCATTAGTTGATTTGTTATTAACTTAATATAATGTAAAGAATAAGAGAAAAACCAGTTCGAGTGCAGAATGCCCAGTGAACTTCCAGAAATTGGAAAAAAAAAAAAAGCGAGATTGTTGTTATTATTATTATTATTTTCATGCTTTGTGAAGGAATCGATTTGAAGTGAGGAGGGATCTGAGTGAGCTAGACCCATGTTGCAGCTGACACTCAGTCAGCTTAACTGGCCAGCAGCAATTCTAGTTGTTGAATAGCTCTATCTTAATAAAAAGACCCTTTAATATCCCAATGAGAATAGGCAATTGTGTTGTTCAGAGTTAAGTAAGTTAGGTATGTATTTTAATTTTTATGATGTAATTCATGAATTAAACAATATTTTAATAAACAAAAAATAAAAATAAAAATAAAAAGCAATTGTCACATTTACGTTTTACGCTTGTTGATTGACAAGAGAATTTGCTGAACTGGCTGGCTGGAGGGTTAGAGTAAAATGATGGACAGCCCCTGACTGGCCAGCCACTTTTACGTTTGACATGAGGAAAAGCAGGACTGAAACAATGATTTTGATAATGAGCTGATGCAGTCGCAGGCTTGATGGGAGCAATACGATCTCTCCTCTAAACAAACGTAGGCTTCAAGATTGAATTCCTTCCTCTTTCAAGAAAACTTAAAAAAGCAAAACAGGAACCCAAAAAGAAAGAAAGAACAAATGACGCAAATGGAATTGCCAAATCAAAGGGACTAAAGCAATTTAAGTTAGTTTTAAGTGAACACAGAACTACCAATATAGTCATTGTTCCCAACAAATAAAATTGTCTGAAGTCCTCCGCTAAGAACTGGAGTGCGATGGACATATATCATGAGAGTAAGACAATCATAATTCAAATTGCCAAGTTCTTATTCTCCTAATAAAATCACCTCAAAATCTTTCATTTTTTCGGTTCCCGGCATAGGAATTGCATTTTGAAACTTTATTCAACCAAATGTGGTCAAAATTCAAACAAAATGATCACATGGTTGGACTTGTTTTTCCAAGATATTTTAGCTTGGATTGTTTCTTCTCTTTCCTAGTGAATTATATTTTTTTTTTTTTTTTTTTTACTTTAATTTTTTGCTTTACTTTAAGCCAAACGTCAACATACATCAATCAACATTACCGAAACCTTTTTATTATCTTATACTAACTTCTTTCTTACTTGATATCATTTATTTAGCACAGAGTTGAAAGCAAAAGTCAACTTGACTGATAATTATTCATCATCATCCATTTGATCCACTTGGAATATTCCAAATAAATAATAATTTCAGTTTTCGCATACCAATTCAATCCATCACTATTATCCCCAATCAAACGCATATTTAGTAATTCAAAAACAGTAACCTTTTTTTTTTTTTTGTTGGGAGTGGGGGGGGGGGAGAGGGGCTTTATCTGATGCACTTAACTATTGCTTTAAGCTAAGTTAGAGCATCAAATGTGAAAAGGCTTCCACCTCTCTAAGATTCCTTCCCATGTCTCAAATTCTTTTGACTGCTTCCAACTAGTTTAGTTAGCCCTCTAACTTTAGTTAGTCAATATTATTCATGATTTAGAACGTTCCAATAATGTGAATCCACCATTTTACCAGACAGTAATAATAATAATAATAAAAAGAATAATGAAAGAAAGGTATCACTTTTGCCTGATGTTTTGTTTTTTTGAGCAAAATTATTTGATTTACTCTACGATAGAGATGGGGTTATCAGCTTTTTAACAAATTGCGGTTGGCTAAGTTGACTTGGCCATGCCTTGGTTTTGTTCTCTCATAATCAATTTTGTCTGGGATTACTACGAAAACTTCTTCCTTATTCTCTCGATTGAATGCCCTTATCTTGCAATCTTCCTCTTGTCTTTTTTTTTTTTTTTTTCAATTGTAGTCAGAGAGTGTAATATTAGCTCTTTTGTACTGTTTTCAATAACCTTTTCTACAGAGAGTCTGTTGTGGCGATCGAACTTATAATCTTCACTTCACATTATATTAATTTATACATTTATACTAAGACTGCCTTCAGGGAAAAAGAAAAAGAAAAAAAACTGGAAGGAATGAACTTGTGTGAGATTTTTTAAGGTGGAATTTAGGGGATGAAGAGAATAAAGCAAATAAAGACCAAGACTACTTCACATTCAAAATCAAAGTTCGTACTAGTGGATTCACAAAGTGCACTCATCATCCCCCCACCAAAAAAACAAAAAAAACACATGTGACCATAAAAACTTTTCAAGTTATGAGCATAAAAAGATTTTGCCTTTACGATTCTTTTGCATTACAAGTCTTAGCCCTTTCAATTCAGATGGGACGCAACACAGAAGGAATGATATTATTACTTGTAAAGTTATGAGTGCGCAAGTGCCACTGGAGAAAGAGGGCAGTAAATGGAGTACTCGACTTCGGGCACATCTGAATTCCACTGTTTCTGTTTCCAACTGCGATTAAGACTTATGGACTTTTGTTGAAAAATGCAGGTTTGAATGGTAATAGAGGATAAATAAACAATTAAAGCAGTCTTGCATGACCGCAAAGGAGAGCACCATGAGCACCATTATTGGGCCAAACTAGTGCCACTCCACTGGGTCATGGCAACCAAAAATGACACTGGGCAACCTCCTTTTCTAACAAGGATAAGCGAATAAGAACATGATTAGTGTTACAATCTACATTTCCAGTTACATAAACAACCTTTTTATATAATTAAAGATAAAATTAATCATTTTCTATGTTCGGTGTGATAGTCCCGTGCATTAAAACCTCTTTTTTTAAAAAAAATTCATGCATACATACATGAAGCCATGAAAACCCACTTTTCCTATTAAGGGCCTACCGAGTAGCAGCAGAACATATATTTGCTCCTCTAACCAACTACCTCAAAGGGTACACAGGAATTGCACGATGAAAATTCTCAATTGCCCATCTGCAGGGGAGGGGGGAAATTCAATTAACTAACAAAACATGGAGAAACGTCAGGAAAATCACGGATCCCCAGTGTATTGGAAAACAATGTAATGTCATACCACAACTGATTGAAACTAATGAAAGAAAAATGAAATAAAATGATTCCCAAGATATCCATGTCTTATGTCCCGGTTATATATCAATACAATCTACTGGAAGTTCTAGTAATTAGCTCAAATGAAATTGGGGTATAAATAACTGGAACTTGAGATTGGCAACCATCTTCATTGAAACACCTTTCAAGTGCCAAACAGACCAACATGCCTTTGTTAGCCACCAGGTAGAATGCCTACCACCTAAACATTAGGCAGTAATATAAGAGGACAACAGAGCCTCTCTTCCAGGACCCTGCAGAAGATTTATCCTACATCCCCGAAGTAACAGATAGATTATATCCTTCTACACTTGAATAAGCAGTGTCCTTTCATCCCATCTATTTGGTTAAACGACCTTGTACCGTGCTGGCCATAAGCCATATTACAAAAGCAGCGCCACAAATGAACGTGATTTTAAAGCTCAACAGGAAAAAGAACACCAGACATTCTGTCCAGAAAGTTCTGCTTTTGTAGGATGGATGTTAGCAGATTAACTGCTCAAGAAAACATATAAGCCCGTCAATTCACATCCAAAGAAATTTTCTTGTGCTTTTGTAGTGTCAAGTGAAAACTCTCCGAAGGGCAAATGTTTTATGCATTTTGATTATCCAGCAGATCAGCAAGAGTTATTTTCCCACAGTTGCCAGTGTCAAGCCTATCAAACTTCTCACATATCTGCATCACATCTTTTTCTGATACCCTCCCCATTTCCTTGAGCTTGTATACAACATACTCTGATTTGCTGCAAGGGCAAATGCACATAAGTAGTCGAATAACAACAGCACGGCCAGTCTGGATCAAGATGCATTCAACTTAATAGAGAATCTGAATGAATCGAAAAGACAAGAAAGAAGGTCCTAACAATAAGGTAGGTTGGTCAACAATTTACTGTCTTCCTGACAACACATGCTAGAGCAACGTTGGGCTAATAATGCCAGAATCATCCTGAATTGGTTCTATCATTTTCCTGTGTCTACCACTGCCAATCCAACCCTGCCATCCTTTCATTCAACTTGAGGCCGCCATCACTCAGCTGGCCACTGACCACTCAACCTCTCACCAACAACCACATACCAGAATCGGTGCTGGCTTCTCCCCACACCAGGCCCATTGCTCCACCCCACTCCCCCTCTTTCATCTTTTTGGCAGAATCTCAAAACTCTAAAGCAAAAAACCAAACCAGCTACAATGGAATTTTTTGGTATTATTAATCTGTTCTCTTAAGAAATTTGTAGAGAATGGATTGACTTTTAGAACATTCAATGTGGGCTGGAGTGGTTTCTTAATGAAGTTTAAGACTGTTTTGATGGGTCTACACTGAAAAATTCCTATAAGATTTAGGACTGAAAGCAAATGGAGTTAATCCCCATAAAGAAGACAAAATTATATTAACTTTCGCAAGATATTGTGAAGTCCTCTGACCAAAAAACCATGGATTAAATTTGCAAGTAGGCAAGAAAACAAATACTGTCCACAATTCACAAATTTAAACATAATAGTATGTAGCATTCATAATCTAGCTTATACAATATTCCATCATTTGGCCACATACATGGAACCATCCGAAGGGATACACAAGCATCTAAGCCCACATACATCTATAAAAAAGAAACTAGCAGTTGAAGTAACCTAGAATGCATGCATAATAAAGTTTCAAATAGTTGAAATGTTCTAACAAATAGAAAAATTCAGAAAACATTGTGGTATCTTGAAATCATTTCACTAAGAAAATTGGCCAACCAGGACCCCTTTTACACAATTTATTGCAAGCATTTTACATCTGAAACCTCGGTGATGCTAGTGATTATTTTTATGACAATCCCACACCTTACTTTATGTCTTCTTCTAACTTGCTGTAATTAAATTAATTTAACACACTAGCATGCAATTTTCAATTGAACAGACTTTAGACATTACAACAAGTTTATCAGCACTCAAACTACAAGAAATAGACTCATTTTTACTTGTCACAGATATGTAAAATTATCTTCCACTGCATACAATTGTACCCAATGTCGGATGCAACTAATATAGAACATAGCTCTGCAACCTAGAAAGCCTTGTAATATATGGTGAATTTATCATGCAGTTTCCTTATTGTGCCAAAACATACTGCCTATTGTAGGCTTTATCTTGTCCCATTGTCAATGTTATCAAAGAAATAATGCACAAGTTTTGAGGCATAAAAAAATCAATAGAGCTGTTAGCAAATTTCTCCCTCCACTTCAGTTTCACAGTACTTAGTGTAATTTGATATTGTTTTACTTTTCACAAAGAAGGAGGTTAAATTTGTCATGCGACCATACAATGAAAACACTCCAGCACTCAAACTACAGTACTCTAACTAATTTGCTAGAAATTTTCCAGAGATGCAAAGCAGCTAATATCTGAGGACCAGTCAACTATGAGACAATATAGCTTCAAACACGTAGACAAGAATTGCAAGCATACTCAGCAGGGTTCAAATTCACAGAATTTAGAAACAAAGCATACCTCACAAAGCCATTGTGATCAATGTCGGCAGCAAGAAACTCGGAGACAGTCATATTATGCCCAAGCACCCATTTTGCCATTCTCCTGTGGCGCTTGTCCACTCTTGCCTCAGCCAAATACAAAAAAGCTCGAGCCACAGCAAGTGTCGACACAAGCAACCAAATGGAAGCAAAAACACGGCCAGGCATTGACATGAATGCCCTATCACCATACCCAACAGTTGTAACTGACATAACTGATAGGTAGATTGAATCCAACCATCCAAGCCTCTCCACGAAATGCATAACAGCAACCCCAACCCCAATACAAAGAACCACTACACCTAATGCCAATGCCACCTTCATTCTTATCCTCATCCTTCCCTTCTTCACATCAATTATGACTGAAGCCCCTTTCTCCTTTTCAACACCTCTTTTAACATTCCTCAATAGGTATTCTTCTTGCAAATCAAGCACATAACTCACCATCCCGGAAAGCAAAATATCAATAAACCCGAAACCCACCAACACAAACAAAACTGAAAACAACTTAGTGGCAGTGCTAGTTGGAGTAATATCCCCATAACCAATAGTGCACATTGTCACAACACAAAAATACAAGGCATCAACAACTGGATGGGTTTCATTTGCCGAAAAATCATCTCTATAAATCGAATATATGAGCACCCCAAAAGACAAATACAATAACAACAGAATAACAGCCTGACGAACTATTGATTGAGAACCAAACTGCGGCTTGGGGACGGCAGGTTGCTTAAGATCATTAAGCACAGCCATAGCAGGCGCTGTTTTGGACCTATGGAGATTGGTTTTTGTCCGTGAATAACTGGGGTCGAGCAACCTTGACAGCAATTGCTGCGGTTGCTGAACCGACTCCTGATTGACAGTGTTGAATTCCTGATTAGAAGATGAAGATATGGACGAATTCAGAGAGAGCGTCAAGGCATCAATAAAGGGATTAGAATCCTTGACCGACGGCGAAGACGGCCCGAAAATAAGGCGGTCTTTAATCTCCGATGGAGTTAAAGGAACAAGAAGAGATATTTCATCGTCTTCAGGAAGCGGGCAGAGTGGCGGCAGCGGCGGTTGTGGGGGCCTCCTTCTTGGGCTCGCATAAGGCAGTAGAGGCTCTTTCTCCATCTGGGTATACTAAAAAAAACAAAAAAAAAAAAACACCTTTCCGGCGGCCTTAAAGCCGTACGCCGCGGTGGGAAGACAGACACGGTGATTTTGGATAACTAAGCATGCATGGTTCGGGCAACAAGGAAAATTACAAAACTTTCTGGTCCAAATGGTAGAAGACTAAGAAACAGAGAGACAGAGAGAAGTCGAACGTGGAAAATGTCCGTTCTTGTTGGTGGAAGACAGATCGAGAAAAGAAAATGAATTAATGATAAAATGAAAATTTAGTTAACAAAAGAAAGAAAGAAATTAACAGGGAGTTTAATTGTGGGTGTTTCGGCTAATGATTGATTAGCGTTTGGATCTGTATTAGAAAAAAATGTTAATCATTACACCTGTAAACTAAAATTGGCATCCTTTTTTTTTTTTTTTTTTGACTTCGTCTAACTTTTCCGTAAAAATTGATTCATCGTCGAAATATTATTAAGTGCAACCGAAATTCAAAATTTTAACAACAACCCAAAAAATAAAAATAAAAAAAATGTAAGACTTAAATATTCAAAAACATACCCTAAACTTAAAGTTACTTGAGTCAATCTGATCTGACTCGCTTGTTTTCTATTTCTAATTAATTACCACATTGATTTTTGCTCACTATGGCCAGACCCCTCATCTTTTTTCCTCCAATAGATTACTTTGCGGCCCATTACAGCGACTTGGGTGGGTAGCATTTTTCCTGGGTGACGGGTCATGATGGTAGAAATGGACGTGTTATCTTTCAGAAGAAGCAAAGCCGCATAGAACAAAACCACAGGAGTGAATGAAGACCCTTTGGAGTGTCATTGCCAATTTCACAAATACTACATCGTTTGAAATCATAATTTCTCATTTTTAAGATGGGACTTTATTTGTCTCATTGACTTGTGGGCATACACGAAGCATGCGTACATAACTATGCATTCATTCATTAGAATAAGTAGGGATCTCAACCAGAACATAACAAGCCGGAGTTCAAGCTCAAGCGTTGGAGAGAAAACCAAAAACTTAAATGCATCCGGTACTAGGAAGTATAATAATCACGGTCCATGAGCTCTCAGTCTCCGCACGATCACCTCTGAGCAGCACTCGCAACAACTTTCTTTCTCAGTAAGGGGTGTAAGTCAAGCCCATTTATCTTAGCAGCAAGTATGAAGTCATTCTCTGTCAGTCCACCTGTGCATAAAAAGGTTTTGCTTATCCCCATGCAGCAAAAATACAAATGAAAAAAAAAGAGAGAGATGAAAAACAAAAAGCTTTTGTAATAAACACTACACAAGATGGAATCATTTTAAAGTCAACAAGGTTAAAAACTATTATAAGGTCAACTAAGATTTATTGCCTTGCTAGGTTAGTTCAGGACACTCTTTGATGTGCATCACACAGGTTCAAGAAAGTGGGACAAGCCACTGGAATGTGCAAGTAGATATTCTAATCTACTTATGCCGGTTCTTCAAAACACATATTTGCAATTGACATTAAAAGGGGGAGAAGAAGGTGAAGGGAGGCATGTAGCTCAGGTTTAATATTTTTGCACCCTTTGTTGTTCTGAGATTGAGGGATTTAAAAAAAAAAAAAAATCTTCCTTCAAACTAGACTATGTAGATTGCCTAACATTAGGAGACACCATAAACTATGCTGGGGCGAAGAAATCATTCTATGATTGTTTCATATTTAGTTATCCCTCTATGCTTTAAATTTTTGTTAATAAAATGTTTATGGAAAAAAAAAAAAAACTCACCAACAGCATGGGTCCATATCTCAATCTTAACATTGTTCCAACCAACAAGATGAAGATCTGGATGATGACCTGCATTTGTCACAAATATTACTACTTGTACAGAGAACCAAAATTGCCCTGATATGAAAATTGCAGCCTGTCACTCTTTTCTGTCATATAGCAGAGTAAGCTAAAGCCAAGACACAGAAACCTTCTGCTTCAGCGACATTCCCCACAAGCTGGAATAATTCCAGTCCTTTGGTGAAGCTTTTAACCTTCCATGACCGATTTAGTTTTAGTGTACCCTCTTCATTCACCAAATTCCACCCTGGGATCTTTAAGGAGAGGGGAAAAGATTTTTAACAGCTAACAAAAATATGTAATACAATCCAATAAACAGATAGCAAAATAGAATACAAACTTTTGGCATAATTTCTTTTGCAGTTTCATCAGTCATGGGTTTCATGTCCTTTGAGCTGCACGGCATGCACTTCTTAGCAGCCAAATCTACAAGGAAAGCAGACTACATCATTTGACAAGGATAAGCCTCTTCCATGCTTTGAGCTAATGCTTTGTAACCAATACAACCCTCTGCCTGACTGGCATCAAAAGGAAACCATGGCTGATGACAAATGGAGAAAGTGAGAAAAGTCTAATAAATAGTAACTATAGCATTGCGCTCTCTCTCTCTCTCTCTTGCATATCCTTGCACTCTTAGGTCCTATTTATTGTAACAAGTGTATAAACAAAGATCAGGAACAAGAAGAAATGAAGCAAGCTGCAAAACAAAGACTACAACATGCACCGATGATCCAATTAGAGCTTTCATATGATAATGAATTTCTATGACAACACAGAGGCTGCTCTAAACTGAAGCATCTGCATTTACCATGTCACACTATATGTCCCCAATCTAGGTCACAACTTTGCTAAACTATGCTGGGGTCCCTTGGCTTGGAAACTTTTTGAAACCAACATAGCCCACATGAAAAGATCTCTTTGCGCATATTGCTAGGGTTATATCAGGAAGTGATGTCCCTTCTGTAGGGCTGCTTAGTGGTACATGCAACAGGATATCCATCAGATTACAATGTTTCTGGATTTGCACAAGTAATGACATTTCCTAGGAATTAGATTTTACTTTCTTTAGGTTTCAGTTTTATGAAAAATCAAGTAGATGTTAGTTCCTTTTCCTTTTCTTGATTTCTGAGAAGTATGGTACCAAAGGCTACAGCAGCTTGGAACCAAATCCTCATCACAGTTTCACAAAAACTCTTATCCGAAAAACTAAATTCCACAAAATAGGAAAAAGTAATCATAAACATGTTTTGGTTCACAGAGTAAATTAGTTAAAAGATCATCACACCTCCACCAGTGCAAACAGTTCTAAATCCATAAAGTGAATTCCTATATGATGACAAACCCACGCGATGCCAAAGTATCTCAGTCAGTTGAGTACTGGAGCTGTATATAAGCAAAAAAAAAAATCATCTCTGCACAAGAAAACTCTTTGAAATCAGGTGGTAGGATAACAATGCGATTAATTGTACTTGAAACTCAAATGAAATAAAAACTAAAAATGTGATCAAAATCATCTTACTGGGCTAGAAAGTTGAGAACAAAGAGTGATGCCAAAATCAAGCATTATCCATAAAGGACTTCATACATGGCCTCCTGAAGGAGCGACCTGCTCTGCCATGATCTGTCCTTCTCTCTCTCTCTCTCTCTCTCTAAATGTTTTTTGATTGTATCACACTCTACTTTTACTTATCACTTTTTTTTTCTCTTTTTTTGCTTCATCATTTAAGGCAGGCCAAGCCAACTGACTGACATTTTTGCAGGCCATTAATCGTTTTCCTATCCACGACATTCAAAAATGCCATGCATACTAAAATTCACAATGGCTATCATGGACAAAAGTTGACATCATAGATCAATTCCGTTCTATTCACTTGTTTAACATGCTTTGAAATCCAAATGCTAACAAAACGAAAGGCATTTGCAAATTATCACTTTTTATTTCCCAAAAATATTGTTGAGTAGCAGGACAGAGACCTATTGGTTCTCAAAGTATAATAGCATAAATACACACACACATGCATAAAAACTCCTTCACTTAGACAATATTGCACAATCAGAACCACGAGATATAACCAGCGCCCAATAGAAGTAGCCAAAATACAATAATGCAACACACCATATCATTTTTCAGGATAATCAAACCCCAGAAAATGAAGCCATCTGAACAGTTATATAGCAGAGACTATTGGTCTGAGATATAAAAATCATCAAACCACCCGTAGTTGGCCTAATAGTAAGTTTGAACTTAGGATTGTAACGTTGGGGCCGTGCTGGCAACCGGGGTTTGCCAGAAAGGGATTTTTAATCATCAAGGCGAAATTAGGCACAAACACACAAAATCACCCAACAGTCCCCAGTAACAATTTGCCATCCGGTCGTTTTTAACCTTAATTTTCAATTTGTTTTCCGAACCACAAATTGAGGGAAAAAAAAAAAAAGAAGGAACATAGGATGCGAAACAGAATTAAAGAATCACAAATTAACAGCTAACTACAAATGGTCTAATTCTCACAAAAAAAAAGGAGAAAATTCAATGAAAGGGGAGCAGATTAAACTATAATCAAGAAAAAAAAAAACAGAGATGGAGTTATCCGCGAAAGTACCATCCATGGCGTCCAGAGAAGCTTTGGAACACATATGCCAATGGCGCCTGAAATGGAAACAAAGGTAGTAAAGTTAGTACAAAACAGAGAGTGAGAGTGAGAGAGAAAGAGAGAGTACATGGGGTTTAGAGAGAGAAACCAACGGGGAAAGGCAAGAAGTTGGTCGTGTGAGAGAGATGGAGAGAGAGAGAGAGCACCTGAGGTTTAGAGAGAGAAAGGAGCGGGACAGACAAGAAGCGAGTCATGAGTGGATGATGTGGAAGAACGAGGTTTCTTCCGTGTGATGTAAGCCTCCTCGTCCTCCTGCCCTTTTTTAGAGCACCCTACGGCCTTGGAAAATTAGCAATGGGTTGGCCAATAAAGGGCCAAAAAAAAAACCCTTTAATTCGAAGGAATGATATTATTAATAAAAAATAAAATACTAATTTTATCCTAAAATTTTTAAATATTATTTACTTATTTTTTAAATTTACTTGATATAAAATTAAATTAAGTGTACATTTTCTTTTAATTATTAAATTTATGAATATAATATAAATTTTATTTTTTTAAAAAAATAAATATATAATTTTTTATCTTCTTTTTTAAAAAAAATTAAAATTTAAATCACATCAATTAATTTAATAATGTGACAAGAGTATAAAATCATATATTTATACTTAATGAAAAATATTAAATGTGGGTTGAATTTAATTAATAAAATTAATATATTAAAAATTATAAAAATTTAGTAAATATAAATAACATTAATTATTTTACTTTTAAAAATAATTTTTATTTAATTATGAGAAATGTATTATACAAAAATGAGTATCTTAGTGTTATTGTTTCGTTAAGAAGAATTGCATCGATCGCATTACACACTTCTCCGGTGTTATTTAAAGCAGAGGAGGACATGGTCGTGTTCCATGTCAAAATATCATAGCGCTGTCACAGTGCTCTATTTCATTTATTTGTCACCTCGTACAATAATTGATCTCCCACTCCCTCCAGTGCTCTTCACATCCATTCCGAAGATGTTCGACGCCTCATTTACCAAAGTCTAATTGTGGATGTTAGCTGAAAAGCCAAAAATCTGATTTGCGTCCTGTGCCGCTGGGCTTTTCCTATGAAATGAGCCAGAAGCAAACCCTTCAGCTAGGCTCGACGGCTAACTCGATGGGATGGTTGGTAGGTAAGCTGATTGTAACTGGTATAGATTTTGCCTGCACATTGTTTTCTTTTCTCCCCTTCTATGTGATGATGCTATATTTGTGATAGATTCAGCAGCAACTGATCCCATCTTCGTTTGGAAGCTTTACCATTGCACTTTCTTGTCAACCAGTAACACTCACCTTCTTATATGTTAGGAAAAATATCGATTCAGTGGAACTATGTGCATGCAAAATCTATACCAACTACAATCAGCTACCTACCATCCCATCGAGTTGGCCTTCAAGCCTAGCTGTTCAAGTAACAGTCCTCCAGCAATTCTTACTGGGTACTTGATAGAAAAAGAGAGAATAAAAGTAGGAACTGGAGACCATGCATGAAGCAAGATAAGTAAAATGCTCGTTGTCTAATTGCATTAAAAAGGGGTAGAAAGGGTGAGTTTTAACCTCATCAAGTCAGTCATCCCTTGGCACTCCATCGGAAACAATCTGTGTCTTATTTTTTTGGCACTCTACAGGAAAAAATTGCAGTAAAACTTGAATAGCAGAAAAGCTGGAAACTACCGTAAGCATGGGCTTTTTTGGCTTCCAAAGAGAGTGAATCAAGTTCCTGACCTCCCTTTTTTTTCAAAAAATATATATACTATATTTTTTTGTGATTTTTGTTCATGGAAGATTGCAGTAAACACACGGACAGCTATAGAAAGATCCAGGCGGGCGTTGAACCTCAGAAGAGAACTTGAGGCTTTTAAGTAACCGAAACTGTCGAAGAATACTCAGACGGGCCGACACAGGCTGTTAAACCAGTTAAATGATCATCTTAATACCAAGGGGCGGTTTACCACAGTAATTTTACCTTTGACCAGCTAGAAACAATTTTAGCAATGTCAGTTATCTACTGGATCTCTAACTGAGGTTGCAGAGTATGATACATGCTCACCTCGAACTTCATCGTGTGGAAGCTGAAAAGTTGAAAAGAACTGGTCCAGAAGACCAATGTCTGAACGTTAACAGGCAAATATCACCATAAAAATAGGACCACTAACGGAAAAAGATGATGAAACGATCGCAGTCCACTAACTCAAATTAGCAAAAGTGTTCGTTAAGCAAATGACAAATTTGTAGAATACAAGCTCATGGCACAGGGCAGTAGCAAGTCAAAGGTCTCCTCGGACCCCTGATAATCATTACACAAGTTACTCAGCCGCAGGAGTGCCTTTGATTAGCCACTTTGAAACTCACTACAAAGCCCTGAAACAGCAAGAGGTGACAGACATTTAGTAGCTATTTTGCCATAACTGTTGGGTCTGCTTCGAAGGCTGGACTTGAGAACCACCGACGGACCCATCCCTAGGGTTTTGCTGCTGATGTTCCAGCGATATCCCCGATTGAGAATTATAGTAATTTGGGTACCCTGGTGCCCCAAAATGCTGCGGAGATTGCTGCTGACCTTGCCGAAATCCACCAGGCTGCTGCTGATTCTGCCCCTGGTAGCTGTAATAGGTGCTACTGGGGACAGCTGACATAGATCGCGAACCAGGTCCATGAACCCACATGGCTGAGTCCTCATTCTGATGACAAAACAAATATCAACTCCATTTAACTTTCATAAAGAACGAGAGAACAGAACACATTACCAGCACCACAGTGTTGTGTCATCTGTCAAAGTCTCACACATCTAATTCATAAACCAAAAATTAAAAAAAAAAAAAAACTAAAGAAAAGAGAAGACAAATTTTTGTTTTCATTTCGTGATTCCAATGCCTTGAATTATAAATTGTCAGAATGAAGACCAGTTAGTTTACATTTGTGATACTTTCTCAATCCTTGGAAAAGAAGCTACCTGGTGAAGTGAGATCAAATGGTTGCCATCCTTGTACTGAGAACTTAAGACATCCTCATAGCCAAGGGTTGTCCCTCCTGGAGCAGGTGGATTCAGTGGAAAGTTTCCTGCAGGACTGTTGGTTGAATTCCCAAGCCCGTAGGCAGAAGCAACGGTTCCAGACTGTGGCAAGCTGCTTACAGAAATGCTGTTCTTGAATTGGGGAAGCATTGCTGCCAGGGACTGATATGCACTATTGCCTGCAAATGCCTGCTGAAAAGCTGGTGGCATATACGTGTAGCTCTGTGGCAGGAAAGGATAGCTGATCATGTTTGCAAAATGTGCCAAGGGTAGAGTAGGCTGTGAATAAGGATGCACAGCAAGGTGTTGTGGAAGAGCGGGTCCTGTAGCAACACTGGCACCAGGAAGGTTTTGTTGTGTTGGCTGTAGTGTAGAAATACTACCTGCTCTTAAAGTCTGGTACATATACGGTAGCATCATTAGAACAAGGAAGAAAAATTAAGTTGTCATAATTCAATCAGGATTCCAAATCAGGTACTTTTCTGCATCTAATTCTATATCTCTCATTTTTCCACTTTCCTTGATCAACATAAAGCGCATTTTAAAAAGGAAATTGACATAACCGATTCATGGATGACTGAAAGTTCAGAAGTGATCATTTAAAAGCCAAAGATAACTCCGATGAGGTGGAAATGAACAAAACAATCACCCATGGTGCAACAAAGACCAATAAAAACACTACCAGCAGGTTATTCACTGAGAGGTGAAGGCCACTGCAAAAGAAGTAGTCAACAAGAACATTTATTGTCACTATTGGGCAGAAGCATGCCAGAAAGACTCTTCTATAAGGCAGACATATGACACAAGCTAAAACCCAAGATGTCAAAGAAAGAATTGTGTAGTAACCCCTAGGAACAAGGCTAAGATTATATGAGTTGACATGATTTTGGTTGGCAATTACATTTCAACATTTCTCTAGGCATATTCTATTATTAATTTTTTTAATCTTTGTCAGTTTGTCTATGCTTTAGTGATGGACAAAATGACAAATATTTCATCATCTTCATTGCACAAAAAACCTCCTTAAAAGAAAGCTGGGCATATTTTGAATACTTTAATATAACCTAAAGCAGCAAGATACCTCTGGCATGGATAAGCTTGGACCACTGATAGAAGATGCTGAATTGCTGTACTTGGTAGGCATTGACTGCGTCACAGGGAAAGGAGAGTATGGAAGATCAGGCTCTCTCCCAGGCTGAACATTAGAAGCCAACAGCATGTTTGACAATGAGTTTGTATATGCCTGTGATTATAACAGTTTATTAAGGGCACATTTTTTTTATACACTTTAACAATTTATTAAGGAGAGTTTCAAGCAAACAAATTGTGCAGTTTATCTCCTAAGCTTGATGGCAGAAAACATGGGGCACAACAACAAACTATTTTTATTGAAATAAAACAACGTAATGAGCTGCCCACAGGAACCATCTTAGTTTTTGTTTTCGAAAGAGGGGCCACCTCTCTTTCTTTGATAGAAAACATATCTCACCAAGCCAGCCCTTAAGCACATTAGCAAACACCATTATTTCAATAAGGACATTAGATATCACCTAGTCAAGAGAAAATTGGCAGACATTATCATTTTACCATTACACTTGAAAAGGGGGCAATACTTGGCATCTGAGAGCTTGTCTCATGGTTGTTAAATGTAGCATTTGACTGTCGGGTGTTTTCATAACTAAAATCAGGTGCAGAAGAAGGAAATGTATATCGATTCCCCTCAGAAACTTCAGCATTGTCCTCCTTCAACACCTCTGGTTGTTGAACTGAAGGAGATTCAAAACTCCCAACACTCACAGCTGTTCTATGCACTAAATTTTTGTCTGCAGTATTTCTGAGTTGCTCATCCCCATAATACTCAGGATTTCTGCAAGAGAACAGTTATAGCTCAACATGAAGAAACAAGAGCAAGGTAGAAAGGCATCATTACTTTTATGAGAAAGCATACCTGGTATCTGAGTGACCAGTTGATGGAAGCACCACTCCAGATTGCTCGTCCAAGTTATTTTTCAAGGGCCTGGATGCAAATGATGCAGAAAGAGAAGTACCAGATCCAAAGCTACCAAAACTCAAGTGCAAACAGTCTTGAGCATGAACTTGCAGGTGGTTTGGAATTATAACCGAGGGACTATCCTCTTCAGAGGATGGCCCCCGGTCCTCATTCTCTAAATTTAAGTGCTGTAAGTTGGCTGCAACTGATGAAGCACTGTCTTCAACTGAAATTGAATAGAGCAAAATATAGTCAGCAACATATCAAGGGAATAATTACAACTCCATTAATTGGACAGGGAAATGAACATAAGGATGCATAAATAAGCAAAAATGATTACTACATGTGTTATGTTTTAATCAAATTCTTTGAAACTGCTATTCTCCAAGTTGAAGGAATAAGAGTTCAAACCAACCATAGAAGGTTATAAGAATAATTCACCATACAAACCCAAAAGACAGGGTAAAAAAAAGCAACTAGGAATATATAAACTCCACTAACAAGACACATTGCTTAGCCAGGCTTGATGCTGTCTGCATCACATGTGGCCCATAGAAATCTATAACATTTCCGTAGAGGACTAACAGAAGCAGCAAACGAAGTTAAGCCAGTCTTTAACACTTACAAAAGCCCACTATCATTGATATTGATATGCACTTTGCTTAGAGTCAGGAGAATAACAGTATAATGAGTAATGCTTGTAAATTGCAAAATCAATTTGCAGACCAAAACAGTGATTACACAGCACATTCACCTTTTTCGTGCTCAAAAGCATGAGTATGAGGCTGGTAGGTATTCATTTCTCCATATAAACTGTTATCAAAAATAGATGAACCTCCAGAACCATCCTCGTGTATGTTTCTGCTGGACAAAGAAGCAGGCCCAACATGGTTTCCATTAAGAGCTTCATCATGACCATCTTCCACTGACTGACCATCATCTAGCTCAGACCTTGTATACTTATTACCTCTATTCAAAGGTAAGCTAGAAGTATCTACATACAGCTGAGAATCTGTGGCAATGTCTAAAACAGATGACATACCAGCAGCATGTTGCTGCTCAATGGACGGCCATTCATCTTCAGATTGAAAATGCTGACTTGCAGAACCTTCAGGCATAGTGCTTACTCCTGTCATTTTGGGAGAATGATTTTCTGAAAACTGTAAATCACAGCATGATGCTGCTAAAGGAGTTGCTCCATCATGCCAATTATTAACACTGTGGTGAGATGGCACTGCAGATGCCTTATTATGTGGCCTACCCATCTTAACAATGTCAGCCATTGATACTTGACCTGGAGTCCCTAACCATGCAGATTGATATCCAGAAGGCTGTGATGATGAAGAAACTCCATCACCAGCACTTAAAGTTGGTATTTTATTTTCTGTGGATACTGATTCACTGCAAGAAATGTAAAAGAAATAGAACAACAAGAATTAGAAGCTCATCGTACCATTTGTGCTGTAAGGAACATGGCATCTAATGCAACATCAACCACCAATCAAGTAAAAAGGGATAACCTCGGCAAAGGTGACAACTGGTTGACATTAATTCCTTGCATATTAGAAGCAGAAGATGAAAAACCAGCATAAGCCTGTGTTCCATTTTCCTTCCTGTATGCAGGTTTCCCATGGGAAGCACCTGGAAAAATGTTAGGAAAAGAATGGCTGTAAAGGCAGAAGGACCAGATAAATAAACATTGTTTATCAAGATTCAAATCTGCAGAGGACCTAGTAAATAGCAAACACTGCTCCAACATATAGCAGCACTACTCATACCATTAGAGCTAATCTGGGCTGAGGAGCCACCGTGACCATAGCGGTCTGCAACACCTCTGCCTCCCCGGTGTGTTGAATTGCTTCCACCTCGAGACCGAGGATCTATGGCATCCTTAATCTAAATCAATGGCAGTAGGACAAGTGAAAATGAATGACAATAAATGTTGTAAGTGCAGAGACAGCAAAGTGAAGGAGTAAAAATTCTTTTAACAATCAAATTTAACAGAAGAAAATAGTTAAATTAATCATTTTGCAAATAATCAGACATGTAACAAGCATGGAGGTAAAACTTCGTATTGGTTTTCACAAGCATTTGGCAGAGTTTCCCCACTCTTGCAAGAGCATACCTCTTTTTTCTTTTCACGTTTGCTCTTCACCTCATGGAAAGGATCTACATGATGAAAAGAAAAACACCATATTGGAAATGAAACCGCAAATAAACATGCTAAAGATGTACATGATGTGGATGCATGGCGTACGTAAAGTGATGGACATAATGGCACTTCCCATCCACATTATACCAGTCACCAGATATACAGTTACTGAAACATAAAGCAACTTCCATGCAGTAATAACAATAGTCAAAATCACAATGTTCAGTGATGACTGGAACACAAAAATATAGTGCAACAGAATTAGTTTGCATGACAAAAAGCTAAAAGCTTGTGCAGGCAAATAGAGCCCAAGTTGAACCTCTAAACACACAAAGGACAAAGCCATAAGGAAAGCAAGATACAGTAACATTCATGGAAAAAGGAGAATATGAACAAACATTGAGACTCATGAACAGCTTCTGAAGTTCATTCAAAAAGCAAAGTTCTTCTTTCTTGATTCTACTTCAAAAATGGAATCATATAAAGTGATGCACAGCCCCTAGAGTCATCAAGAACCAAGTTACAGCATTTGATATAGAAAGAAACACCTGGAGAGTTAAAGTGTGGCCTTACCTCCTTTTTGATGTTACATTCATTTCATAAAAATCATAACATGCAGACATATGCATACACATATATTCTTCAAATGTTAAGGCATACTCATGTTTGTGTCCACACAGATGATGCATATGGACTTAAGTCACCTCAATGCTTCAAATTTTGCATCTCAATGATGATATCTGAGACACTAAGGCAACACTTGAGTTTTCCTACAGGACAACTATATAGTTATGTTCTGCCACAAAGTTCTAACCCTTAGCTGCATTTCTCAAACAATTCCACTGTATATGCATCAAGAGGAAGCATCAATTTCACTTAAACTTCAACCTTATACAAGCTGTACATGTCTCTCATAAACAATCAAGCAGGTAAAAAAAAAAAAAAAAGGTGTGGATAGCAGTCCGCAAAGGCCAAAACAGTACAAAAGGCTGAAATTTAGTTGTCATGAGTGTTCAACAAATGCAAAAATAAGAAGCAAAATACATCTACCTAGATGCAAAAACAGAGACACAAACTCTCTCCCACACGGGCACGCATGCACAAACACACCCACAAACACAAAGGCCAAGTAAGTGAAAAAACAAACATACTGTGCACTGAAAAAAAAAAGAAATTGAAAAAAATGCTGAAAGATCACTTTGGCATTCATACAAGTAATAGAAAAAAATGCAAAAAATAAACAAAAAAATTAGAATCCAACAGTTTTGTTTTTAAATACAATTTCAGTTTAAAAATAATTCAACAATAAAATAGTTCCACCAAACGCATGACTCTAAAGCAAAACATTTCCAGAAAAAAAAAATTACATTCCGGGTACTCTTTTTCCCATAATCCAAACGGAAAAATGAAAACATAAGCAGGAATTTGCAAAAGAAAATAAAAAGGAAAAGGATAAATAAACCAAAAAAACTAAAAGAAAAATTTAAAAAAAAAACCTTGAGAGAGGAGGCGATTAACGGCCTCGTTAGGGTCCATATTACAATCCTTGAGCATGGCGTAGATCTCAGCCTCCGGATAATTAACAATCTCCTTGACGCCCTGCACCATCTTCCTCGCCCCCGCCGGTATGGCCGGTATTCCATTGTTGCCCCTACCGCCGCCGCCTCCTCTCCCACTCATTCTGCCTCCCCTCCCCCCTCTCTTTGCCTTCAGATCTGAGAAAGAACGACGACGTTTACAAAACGCTTCTTCTTCTTCGAAAGACGCGTCGAAGAACAGGAGGAAGGAGAAGATATTAAGTCGCTCACACTCTCTGCTTTAAGCACCGAAAACTCTCTCTCTCTCTCTCTCTCTCTCTCTCTCTCTCGCTCTCTTTTTTTTTTTTTTTTTTGTTTTTTTGCCGTATATATATGTCGTGTCAGACTGCCAGTCGAACTAAGTCTATATATATATATATATATATATATATATATATATAGAGAGAGAGAGAGAGAGAGAGATAAGTCTCAAGCTTTTTATAAATATCTTTAAATTAAATTAATAAAAAATATTTAATAAAATGAATTAATTTTTATAAATAAGAATTTAATTTCATTTTATAATTACAAAATATAAAAAAATATCTTACCGCACATTTATAAAATCAAAAGAAAAAACGGAAAGAAGTCACCTATAAATATTCTTATCATCATTTTTATTAAAAGAAAATTACTTTCGTTATAATTCAAATAAATCTACTAAATCCTACGCGGGGGGGGAGGGGGAGTGCAAAAACAAGAGCAGATACACCGCACTGCTAAAACATAATTTTTACAATATTCATAATTTTTCTTCTTCTTCTTCTTTTTTTTTTTTTACATTTATAAAGCTTCAATTGATAGATGAACGTGAGATTTCAAGTTTCATTAATTTATCCAAAATACCATTAAAACCCAATCCACGGATTTAATTATTTCAATTCAATTTTATTGTACTACGTGTGTTAATTAATAATTAATTTAAGCCTGACGCATGTTAAGAGAACAGAACCAAAGAGGGTTGTTTCGTGGCTGAGTTTGCAGAAATGGTGGACTCAGGTCTTGAGTAACACCCACCATTGAAATCTGGCTACGCAGGAAAGAAAATAGCAATGAAGAATAATGAATGGGAAAAAGAAAAGAAATGAAAGAGATTCAGAGCTCGTAAAAAGATCAGTAGGCTGCCCCCCGTTCAGAATTACAAGCCCGGCCAAAAAAAGCCCATTAACAAGGTGGGGAGTGGGATCATATGTGGCACCCACAACAGAGGTAGAAGAAACAGAGGGTGGCAACCAAGACAATAGCCTCCAAGACAGAAACAATCTTGAACAGAACATCCTCAAAAAATGAAAGCTGCAACTGCAAGGCAGCGTGCCCCTTCCACCGGAAAGCCGACCCCATGTACCTCCACCTCCATGAATCCTTGATCTTCTTCAGCCGCCCGAACAGCCACAACTTACTCCTCCCCCTTCTCTTTCCTCCGCCACTTGTGTTGTCCCCGCCTCCCTTGTTATCCATCTCTCCTTCCAATTCCATGGCTTCTATCGACTTCCTCTCTCTAGAAGTCTCTATTCTCTCTCTCTCTCTCTCTCTCTCTCTCTCTCTCTCTCTCGCCCCACCAAAAAATAAAAGTCCAGTCTCAGCCTTCTTGTTTGAACGGGAACGAGGCGTAGGCAACCATGCAGCTGTTTTCTTTTCACTTCTTTAATAGGAAAACGCGGGATGGGGACAGAACGGGCATTTTTGAGGATTAGTGAGGGTAATTTGGTAATTTTAGTTTCAGACGCCGGCCAATACCCTCGTCGCGTTTCGTGGGGAGCTGGGGGCTTTCCACTTCTTCGAAAACAAAATGAATATATATTTTTTATTTATATATTTATATGTATGTACGTATGTATTTTTTGTCCGTTTAGTTTATTTTTTTAATAAATATATAAAAGGTTTAAAAAAAAAAAAACAATTAATGAATACTTTGAGAAACTGAGATAATCGACTAAAATATGGCTTGGTAACATCCGAATCTTTTACTAAAAAAAATCGATTATTAATTTTCTAGTGGAAGAAGTGGAAAAGGCACTGGTGACGGCAACTCGAATTTTCTCACTTACCATGACTTCTCTTAAATATCTTTCAAACACCATTTTCGTTTTAAAAAGTTTTCAACAATTTGACGAATCGCAAGGAAGGTATTTAATTTAATTAGAAATTTAAAGATTAATATGCCAAATCTCATTTATAAATAAATAAATAAATAAATAAATAATAACAATTTATGTGAATACAATGAGATCAATATAATTTTTTTTTTGGTGATATTATAAATTATTTTTTTTCATTTTTTAGATAAAAATAAAAATTTTATTTATTACGAACAATTTATACTTGTTAAATAAAAAATTAAACTTAATTTTTAATATACTATTAATAAAATTTTTCTTTTTAATTTCACATTCGTTATGTTATATTGCACATTTTTAATTTTTTAGTATTTTTTATTAAAAATAACTAAGTCTGTTGACAAGATAAACCAAATCAATTTAGACATAATCAAGCATGATTCATTTGATTAACTAGCTAAGTGAAAGGGGGTCTTCTGTCGTTCATCAAGTTAAGTCTTGAACTT
This sequence comes from Ceriops zippeliana, assembly GCA_037897445.1. Taxonomy (NCBI): domain Eukaryota; kingdom Viridiplantae; phylum Streptophyta; class Magnoliopsida; order Malpighiales; family Rhizophoraceae; genus Ceriops; species Ceriops zippeliana. The sequence continues at coordinate 2,327,093 of JBAPLH010000115.1, forward strand.
TTTCATGAATAATTCATTTATTTTTATAACATAAACAGCAATAATTAAAATAATAAAAATCACTGTTATAAATGTAATTAAATTAATAAAAAAATGTTACTTCACAAAAAAATAAATTAAATAAATTAACGTATACACAATGTACAAGATTTTCATATTTGTGAGGACTGAAAAAGAAATAATATACAAAGTTTTACTTTTATTTTGCAAAAACTTTGTTACCGTAACCCGGATTAGCCTACCAAACGGTGTCTACTAGCATACTAAATAAGGTCGGTCTTTAATAACTCTATAAAATTAAATTTAAAGGATCTTTAAACCAGCAGTGTAGGAGTTTAAATAACTCAAATTTATTAAATAAATTTTAGTATTAAATTTCGAAAATTCTTAACCAATGGAATTACTCAATTCTTAATAAATGTGTCCCGACTCATCAAATTTCTTTTTTTTTTTTTTTTTTTTTGGTTGGTAATGTCTTCGGACCTAGTATCTTCCACTTTATTAACTTTTGACAGACTAGTCACGAATTATTCTTGTGTTAAAAAAAAAAAGAAAAGAAATGGCACGGTTGAAGAATCTGCTTTCCTTCCATCCTTCCTTCCTTCCTTCCTTCCTTCCATCCATCCATTTTTAATCTGGCTTTTTCTCCAGGGACCACCACAGTTGTGTATATAGTCAGTGGATTCAATGATAGGAAGAACCAAATGCCTGCTTTGCCTTTGCCGAAGAATAAAGACATATTTGACAGGGAAACGAAAGAGGAATATATATTGGCTGTATATGGAACTTACAAATTGGCACAAACTCTGCTAAAAATATTCAGTGAGCACAAGGGTGTCCGGGAGACATGCAATTGAGGCCATAGCGTGTGACTTTTTTTTTTTTTTTTTTTATATTAGTGGCATATAATCTCGTATCTTACAGAAAGTTCAAAAAAAAAAAAAAAAAAAAAAAAAAAAAAAGAACAAGAAAAAGTAGCAAAAGACATGTTTCATAAACTAAACTTAGGGATATTTAAGGTTCTATAACTCCAAATATTAAACTAAATTGAATATAGTTCTACCATTGTCGAAATCAAAACCGAACCTAATTTTTTTTATAATTGATCAAAAATTTTAATCCATTTTTATATTAGTTGATTTGTTTAAATTTAATTTTAATAAAAATTATTAAAATCCCATTTTCAAAATAAAAAATAATTTTGATATTTTTTTCATATAACATAAATGAGCTATTAATTTTCTTATTATAACGATGATAATAATAATAATATAGTGTCAATTATTTGGTATACACAATTTTACAAATATTAATTTTAATATTATTAGATAAAATTATATAAAGTAACACTCCGATTCAGTCAAAATAACTACAATTTTTAAAATTAAAAAGTGTAGGTGAATTGAAAAAATTAATTTACCTCCATACCATTATCAATCTATTTGCTTTTGTCAAATTTAATTTTGTTCGGACACATCTTAAAGAAACCTTAATTACGAACCTCTGTGTGTTAGGCTGGTTGGCACTACGTCTAGTCTGCAGCTTTGACGGTGGAGTTGATTGGCCTACGCTGGGAAAAACCAAGTTGCATTGCCACCATCACTGGTTAACTAAATTAATTGAAACAATAAAATAAGAAAAAACCTTAATGGTTAGTTAAAATGAAAATCTTAATGGTCGTTAGACAGAAGTTTCCAAGAATTGTCACCTTATGATCACATTTAGCAATATGATCACAATTAATTGATTTTACATTTTACATTTTTAATATATGATCATAGTTAGCAATATGAGACCAAATGCCACGAGTCACGAACTTAGATCCATTGATTTGGAAAACATATAGTTATAGATATAATGTTTCTCAAAAAGCCAAGTTACATTACCACCATTTGTTAAAATTTTAAAAATCTTGAAAAAGCATTTGTGATTAGTTAAAATCAAAATCGTGGATGCAAATATATTAATATGCATTAGATGTATGATTGTAAGAACTATCATATTGTATTATAATGATAATTCATTCTACAATTTTAATTTTTCTTGCATTGTTACAATTCAAGGTATGGAATCAAATTCTATGAATTACGAATTCAAATACATTGGTTTGGGAAACATATAGTTATACATATGATGTCTTTCAAACCATAATAATATTTATTTTAATCAATTATTAATTTTTTTTGTTTCTCTTTAATGATAATGATCAAATTTTCATGTTATAAATATCAAATTCAAAACTTCTCAATTTAAAATCTATTAAGGGCCTTAATTTTAGAGCATTAATTTACAAGATTTGTTATATTAATAGATTTTTAATTTGTGAAGAGACTACTTAAAGTTTTAAATGTGTAAATGTAATGAATAAAAACGCTAAAGTTGCAAAGTTTTGATGTAAAAATAAGTTTTGATGACAGTGAAATCAAAATATAAGATTGAGAACAATAAGCTTTTAAAGTATGAAAGTTTTGTTAAGTTAAAGTAGAAATTACGAGTGATATTATTATTAAATTAAGATTAAGAAAAAATATTAAAATCAAAATTAATAAACATTTGTTATAAATTAAAAGTTAGCATGAAAATACAAGTTAATAGTTAAGTTATATTTAGTATAATTTTAGTATTAAATTAATAATAGATATATTTTAATATATAAGAATTTTAGTGTATTATATGAATGGCGAGTTTAGGTTTTTGTTATGTGATTGATGGACATTAGGTTTTGTTATATAGTTAGTTGAGAGACATTATTAAAGTTATTAACGTGACTTGATAATTATGTTATAAGTATGTTTTTCAGTTGATTATGGTGTGGCGTTTTCATATTAATAAAATTGAGAGTTTTTATATAATTAATTAATATTGATATTAAAATTAATTGAAATTTAACAAAAACATCTTTTATGTATTTATTAATATTAAAATAAGAAATATAATTATTAATTGACCTAAATTAGCTTAATTTTAAAAGTTCATTATCTAAATTGGCAAAAATCAAAGTATGAAAATCTTTAAAAATTTTGGATACCAAGAATTACTTACACATTTTTTATGAGAATTTTTTTAAATTCACAAATATTATTTCATATAAAAATATTTATTATGTGTTAATTTAATGAACAGGTTGATTTAATAAGTAAATACTTAATTATTCAATTATTTTCATACTTTATTCTATAAAATCAATTATGTTCTTATAAAAAATATAGTTATCAAAAACATCGTAGTAATTAAAAATTTAAATTTTATTTTCAAAATTTTAAGTTATAATTTTGAAAAATAATTTGAATTTTTATAAGAGTAAAAGAAATTATTTTTATTATGTAATTTATAATTTAAATAATTTTTAATAGAAAAAAAATAATAAAATAAAAATTATAAATCTAATACTAGTGATAAGAAAACAGGTTTAATCAAAGCCCATTTGTAAGGCTAATAATCTATTCGGCCCAGAGTCGCATTTGTTAATCTTTGCTAGTCTATCCAGCAGTGAGAGAATCAAATTATGTGAATCGACGACAGGTTGTAATCAAGCCCAAATTCTAAAGATGATTCCGTTATGATATGATCGATGGATTCAAATTACTTTCATAGTATTAAATTTCAAAAAATATTACATAACTGGGTTATGGTATGATAGACACATATTTATAAATTATTCTATTATAATTATTAATCATATATTTTTAATCTTTTAATTTCTATAATTGTAATTAATATGAGAATTATATATATATATATAGAGATAACAATTAATTATATAGATTTATGCTTATTTTATGTTAAATTTTTTGTTACGCATATAATAAAGCTCAGAGTTATGTACCATTACATGATTTCAATTTTAGTTGTTAAAAAGATTAGAATTTAAGTTAAAAAGATTCATGAAAAGGAATTAACAATTTAGACAAAACCAAAAAAAAAAAAAAAAAAAAAGAAGCTCCGCTTGCCATTTTTGGGACCCACTGGGTCAAGCTTTGTTTCCCTATTATTTCAAATGAACCCTGCTGTATATGGACCCATTGGGTTAACATTAAAAAAAAAAAAAAAGAAAAAAAAAAAAAAGAAAGAGGAAGAAGTAAGGCCATGGAGATGAGCTGCATCATCATGGGAAAATAAACATTGGTTAATGTAATGCTTTTTTTTCTTCTTTTTTTAATCAATACTTTACTGTAGTTATAAATACTAACTATATGTGAGTTTAGATTATTGTAATGGACTATTAAAACTTGAGTATTTATTAATTACGTTAGAAATTTGTTATTTGTTGTTTTAAAATATTTAAGCGTTAGACTGCTTAATATTATTAACGCAATAGAAATTCGTTATTTCTATTCTCTTTTATTCTAAAGAAACCACCAACTTTTTTGTATGGGACATTTTTGTTCAGCTGTACTGGGATATTAGACTGTACAGGAAATTTTAAATTTTGGGAGAGAAGAGGCCCAGCCCCTCTGAGGCAAATGGTCTTTATATGTCTTTGACATGCTCGACCCAAGGTGCTTGAAATTTGGAGCTTGATATTGCGGAATTAGGCTTTGAAGTACTAATTTGCGTGACACTTAGTTAATTTTGTGAGAAAAAATTCTAAGTAAGATTTTAAAAGTTTGAAAAAATTAGCAGAAGACTTGTGAGAGACAAGTGATCAAATAGGAAGAACTTAAGAGAGAAAGCACAAGAGAGTTTTGTAAGTGAACTTGTATTAAAAAAGGATTCGTGTTGTACAAATAAAATGAAGGACCTATTTATACATCTCAAGAAGGTCTTAGAACAGAATATTCTAAGTATATACAAAGAGCATTCTATATTAGCATTTATTATGGTTCCTTTCAGAATTCTTTAAGCAATTGTAACACATTCCGCATGCTTCTAGGACCTTCCGTAAATATCAAATGGGCTGGACAGCCTGTAAAGGTTTGGTCTTGGCCTGAATTGCATTTTAAGGATATGTGAATGAGCAAGATCAACATATTCTTATGACATCCTCCCTCACTTAATTCTGCGACATCCTCGTCGTATTTTCAACCTTAAATTGTTGAATGTGATTGACAAATTGTCAAAGTTGGTCCTTTCATTCCCAACTAGCCTCTTAGTCTGGCAAACCTTTTCATTTTACTAAGTACTTGGTGTGGTTGAGAACTCCCCTTCTCCGTATCACTCGGTCAGTAAGGATATGTTTCACGTCCTTATTGAAATCGGTGATCACAGCTGTTAGTGCGCGCTTTGACTTATTTCGACTTGGAACCTCTTCGTCACTGTGGAAAGGCTTTAGAAGACTTATATGGAAAACGTTGTGAATCTTTAGCTTTGGAAGGAGTTCAACATATGATTTTGGCACACCTATAGTTTTACTATGTTCTTGAATAACAAGCGAGCAGCTTTGTTTACCTTGCAATCAACAGGAGCTGGAATGAAGGTGCCATACTTGCTGAATTGATCAATTACCACCATGATGCTTCCACATCCACTATGAAATCCATTAACACACTTTCCCATGGCTTCTCAAGAGTGGGTAGTGGCTTCAGTAAGCCGATTGATGGCTGCTGTTCTACCTTGTCTTGTTGACAAACTAAGCAAGTTCGCACATAGGTCTTGACGTCTGTATGCATATGTGGCCAAAAATAATGTTGTTGGACAAGAGTAAGGATTTGTGCCATACCTGGGTGACCAGCCTATAAGGAATTGTGGCATTCCTTGAGGATCTCCTTCCGCAAGTTTCCCACTTTGGCACGAAGACACGATTTTTGACCGTGGTTAAAACTCTATCGTTTACCCAAAATCGATGAGTCTTCTCCTCACTAGCCAATCTTAGCAGATTGTTGGTTAATTTGTCTTGTCCAGTACCTTCTTTGATCCATTCAAGGAGGTTGCTTGTAGGGGTACTGGTAGCAAGGGCCGTTAGTTTCACTTTCCTACTTAGCGCATCAACAACAACATTGGCTTGACCTAGTTTATATTGCAGTGTGTAGTCAAATTCAGCCAAGAAGTCTTGCCAACGAGCTTGCTTGGGGTTGAGTTTCTTCTGAGTTTGGAAGTAGCTCGTAACAACATTGTCAGTCATGATCACGAACTTACTTCCAAGGAGATAGTGTCTCCAAGTGCGCAAGCAATGGATGACGACAGTCATCTTTTTGTCCTGAATGGTATATCGTCTCTCCGTGTCATTTATCTTGCGAATTTTGTAGGCAATGGGATGCCTATCTTGCATTAAGACTCCTCCAATGGCAAAGTCGGATGCATTAGTGTGGACTTCGAAAGACTTTTCATAATCCGACAACACCACAATAGGTTCCTTGGAGATTTCTTGCTTCAATATTTCGAATGAAGCTTAGCATTCCTTCATCCAATACTAAGTATGGTTTTTCTTCAGTAGGTTGGTTATGGGTGTGGCTATGGCAGAGTATCCTTTAATGAACCGATGATAGTAGTTGACGAGACTCAGGAAGGATTACAATTTCAGGACTTTGGTCGGAAGTTCCTATTGTTGGATGACTTGCACTTTTCTCAATTCATCAAAAGTCTACCATCCTTAATTTGGTGTCCAAGGAAGTCCACCTCTTACTTGGCGAATGAGCACTTCTCCTTCTTGACGAACAACTCGTTTTCACATAGAACTTGGAAGATTTGCTTGAGGTGCTCAACGTGCTCCTCAAGTTTGTTGCTGTACACCACGATGTCATTTAAATAAACTATCACGAATTTGTTAAAGAAATGATGATTATGAGTGTGCAGAAGGTGGTCGGTGCATTGGTGTGGCCAAAGGGCATGACTAAGAACTCGAACGCTTCGTAGCGTGTTACATAGGTCGTCTTTGGCTCATCACCTTGTGCTATGTGGACTTGGTAATGACTCGATCGCAAATCCAGCTTAATGAAGTATCTTGTCTTTTCGAGTTGGTAAAAAAGATCAGCTATCAAGGGGATCAAATACTTGTTCTTGATAGTAACCTTATTCAAAGATCGGTAGTTGATGCACATACGAAGCGATCTGTCCTTCTTCTTTTGGAAGAGGACTGAGGCACCAAAAGGGGCTTTCGATGGTTGAATGTAGCCCAAATTGATCAAATCATGGAGCTGCTTCCTTAGTTTAGTGAGCTTCGGAGGTGCCATGCGATAAGGGCCTATGGCAGGAGGATTGGCACTGGGTTCCAGCTCAATGTAGTAATTCACACCTCGCTTTGGTGGAAACTTTTTGGGCTAACTTCGAAGACATGATGTCCTTGAACTTGGAAAGGACAACTTGAATGGGTTACGACAGTGCGAGAATTGGTGTTGCTACATTTTCCCCATTACTTAACTTTCTTATGGTAGCGACATAGGCAGGACTCGACTTGAAACCCCATTTAAATTGTAAGGCTGAGATCATTGATAGTTGAGATCTCTCCTTGTGCTTCAAGGAAACTATGCGGATCTTATGGTCGTCAACAACCACAAGAGAACATGAAGCAGGAATAGGAAAAGTCAAGGCTTTGTAGAAAAATGCAAGACCTAACACCACCTTAAAATCATCTATGGGAACAATGGTAAAGTCTAACTTACTGGTCCATTCGTCGATCTGGACAGCAACTCCGTATGTTATGCCTTAGACAGGCTTTGCTTCCGAATTTACCACTTTGATGGTGTTATTTCCTTTTGTTGGTTTAAGGCCTAGACGTTCGGCCTCTTGCACGTCAATGAAGTTATGTGTTGTCCTTGTATCTAACATTGCACAAGCTGATTTTCCCTCGATGGCAAGATTAGCGTATAACAGTTCCCTCTCCTTGGCGACTGTTAGGAAGAAACGCTTCGGGAGATTACCCAACTATTGGATAGATCCCATGCTTGCTTGGATTTCTTCGTCGGCATCTTTTGGGTTAAGTACTGCCATTATAGCATTCATTACTTTACATTTGGGGCAATCCTTTACCCAGTGCGGTCCGTTACAAATAAAATAGGGTCTAGGAGGATTACCTGAGTTTTGCTTACCCGTACTTCTTCTCATGCTTTGGATAGTCATTTGAGGATTTTTGTTGTCCACCCTCATTACGACCAGAATCCTGTTTCTTATGATCGGGTTTTTCTCCCTACCTTTGCCAGAGTTCGGCTTCTTGCTCTTGGAGTGAGCAGAGTAGTCGATGAAGGTTTTGGCAGCGACAATGGCAGCATCCAGGGTTTGTACATTACGCCTATCCAGTTCGACTCTCGTCCAATCCTTCAAGCCGTCTTTAAAGTAAAAGAGAAGCTCCCTATCAGACATTTCAATTTCAAACATGAGGGTGGTAAATTCCTTAATGTAGTCAGAAATACTACCTGTCTGACATAGGCGACGCAACTTTCCTTTAGTTTCGCTATTCGCATTGTGAGGTATAAAGTACCAACGCACTTCAACCTTGAATTGTTCCTAAGTATCAATGACGCACAAGCCTTTTTCCCGTTCGGAATGCTTTCGTCTCCACCAGAGTTGGACAGTATCCCTTAGGAAGATTGTGGCGTTGTCTACCTTGGCTAAATCGTCGAGAATCCCCATGACCTCGAAGTATTACTCAAGGCCAAACAAGAAGTTTTCTATGACAGTGGCATTCCGTGTGCTATTATACATGGTAGGTTTCGGGACCTTCAAGTATACTATAGTGGTACTAGTAGTGGCAGTTGTACTAACAAGTGAGTTATTTCGGTGCAGAGACTTCATCTCTTTACGGAGGTTGTGAATCTCTCCCTCAACAAACTCACAAAGGTTGGACAAATCTTGATTCAGGAAGCATATTTCTCCCCTAAATGAGCGGCCAAATTCTTCGATCATGAGTTTGGCAGCCTGCGTGATTTCTGCATTCTCGTGGATCAAGTTATTGACTTGATCGCTGAGGTCTCCCATAAAGGAGTTTATATTAATGACGCACCTTTGCAAGTTGCCAATACGAAAGTCCATGATTTCCTTTATTGGAGCGTTAGACTTGTCACGTTTGGCTGGAGCATGCAGCTCTTCACGCCTACGAGCTTCTTGTTCTTCTTGTTGCTCATCGAAAGCGATCTCAACAAATCCTTTTTCACCTATCATATTCACAACTCAAATAAGAACAAAGTAGCAACGAGGATTACCTTACTCTGATACTACCTGTCACAGAGTTAGGGTTTGGACGTGCTTTAAACGTGTTAACTTGCACTGCACTTAGTCAATCTTGCAAGAAAAGATGCTAAGTAAGCCTTAAACAGTTTGAGAGAATTAGCATAAAACTTGTGAGAGATAAGTGATCGAATAAGAAGAACTTGAGAGAGAGAGAGAGAACACAAGAGAGTTTTGTAAGTAAACTTGTATTAAAAAAAGATTTGTGTTGTACAAATGAAATGGAAGGCTTATTTATACATCTCAAAAAAAGTTTTTAAAATAGAATATTTTAAATATATACAAAGAACATTCTAGATCAACATTTATTATAGTTATTTTTAAAAATTTTTAAGTAATTGTGTCACATTTTACGTAACTTTTGAAACTTTCTATAAATATCAAATGGGCTAACTCGTAAAGGTTTGACTTCGCTCGAATTGCACCTTAACGATATGTAAATGGCCAAGTACTTGTGACATTGAGATTCGGGAAAAATTGATATGAAGTGATGAACTTTCGGGCAAGAACGTGGAAACTGGCTAAATTCATTGCGTCTTCGTGTGGTAATTCTGAATCATGACATGATTATTATATATATAAAAAAAAAAAGAGAGAGTACATTTTTGCTAACTTAATCCAACTTAAAGTTTTCTTTACATATTGATATTAATTGGAGTATGACGTTCGGCTGAATTTAATTTCCGAGCTGCAAAAAGTGTATTTACTATTTCTTTTTAAAGGATTTCAAGTTACCATGTCCTTTTGTGGCAACGTCTGCTGGAAATTCACCCGAGGAGTCTGGCAGGTAATGATAGCTTGGATAGCTTTGCTGGCACGAGGACATGACCCATGAGGCTAATGTCAAAATAGGAACATTCTGCAAAAGATGTATGGACTGCTACAAAAAAAAAAAAAAGAATAAATTATAATAGCATTCAACGAGGATGGATCACTAGTATCTCTCTCAAAATTGTTCGAGATCAAAATGTTAATATGTGTTAGTTATGAGGAAAATAAATTTAAACTAAAACTTGCTCAATTATTTATGATAAAAATTTGGTTGAAGTTAGCTATAAGTTTAACAAATTATATAATTAGATGTATGTTTTAATAATCATTCATGCGATTAATGTAAATGCGAAGCATTATCTTGACGAGAAGTTCTTCCAAGATGTCCCACACAAAAAGAAATAATTTGTGGTCATTTTATGCATTGGGATCAATGTAATATTAATTTAATTTAATTTATTAAAAATAGAGAGTGTGGTTAATTAATTAAAAAAGTTAATAATAAATTACAAAAAAATTCTAAGAAAATATCTTGATCTCTTTGTCCGGTGTATTATTTTTCATGAAGACCCAACACTTTTTCTTTTCCTTTTTATCTTTTGCGATTATAGCGTGATTCCTTTCGTGGGGACGGAAGAGTATCGGGGTTGGCTTGTAGAGGCATTCACTCCGTGTCAACTTTTAGACAACACGGCGGACAAAACAGGACGGATCCAATGGTAAAAGATGGAATCCTATTTTCACTTTGTCTCTCTAAAGAGTTATTTATTTGCTTACAAAAGAAGAAAAGAAGAAGAACAAAATAATTATTTATTTGCTTAGAAAAGAAGAAGAACAAAATAACACAGCATCGTTTGCTTGATGTTTGCAATGCCATCAGTCTTCGGTGCTCCAACTTTCAATTTTTCTTGATTCAACACCGCAAATCAAATTCCTGCAAGCTCATGGTTATCAGGGGTTTCGGTTGATATCGGAATAATCTCATTCAAAACGAATTCGGTACGACTTACTAGTTTATTATTTCAATTTTTAACAAGAAAAAAAAATCTATATAAAAGATAAGAATAAATAATTAAATAAATAACAAGGTTCTTGATAGGTGCCTCTTCAAGTCTAGACAATGATTACCAAGTTTGATATTAGCACAGTTACAATTTCTCGGTGCCATGTTTAAGATAATTATTTACCAAGCCTTTACAATTTTAAATATGTTGCATTACCATGCTTAATGTTTGCAGTGCCATATTCTTCTGTGCTCCACTCTTCCATTTCTCTTTATTCAACACATCAAATCAAATTCCTGCAAGCTCATGGGTGTCGGGGCTTCGGTTGATATCGGTGGCCTGATCTTTGGTTGCTGGGATCGCTGTTCCAGAAGGGCAACTTGCATATGCCAGCTTGAAAACAATCTTGAAAAATTAGAAAAGCACAAGGAAATTCTAGTGGCGAAAAGAAACTATGTGATGCGGAGAGTGAACCGTGACGAAGGACAGCATATGTTGATGATGAAAGAAGTTGAAGTATGGAGAAACACGTGAATTCTTGGGTAGAAAAAGCTGATGAACTGTTGAGTAAGCGTCCACCAGAAATTCAGACACTCTGTTGCTCCAAGAATTGCCATTCTTGCATCAAACTTGCAAGCAATGTCATCGACAGACTGGATGATGGGGCTGACCTTTACGGCAAAAATTTTGATGCAGTAGCGCAGCCACGTCCTGCAGTAGTACGGGCTGAAATACCAGGAGATCAGCCAGTGGGCGTAGACGCTATATTTGACAAGGTGTGGACGTATTTTGAACAAAATATTGGAATAGTTGGCCTTTGGGGTATGGGGGGTGTGGGTAAAACCACACTTGCGAAACAGATCTACAACCGGTTCTATGCAACACGCAAAGATTTGGTTCTGATATGGGTTGCAGTGTCAAGCGATTTTAATCTTGACAGAGTTCAGAAGGACATTGGGAAGAAATTAGGACTTTGCAATGGTGAGCATGAGCGATGGGAGAAGCAAACACCTGAAGAAAAAGCTACTGGCATCTATAATATATTGCGTAGCAAGAACTTTGTGTTAATTTTGGATGATATATGGCGGCCAATTGATCTAGCAAAAGTGGGAGTTCCTACGAAGCAAAGTGAATCCAAGATATTATTCACCACTCGTTCTGAGAGCGTCTGTGGCAAGATGCGTGCTAAAAAGATTATTAAAGTGGAACCCTTGACACCAGAGAAAGCTTGGCAGCTTTTCGCAGAGAATATTGAGGAAGACATTCGTAAAAGTCCAGATATTCATCCTATAGCTGAAGATATTGCAAGAGAATGTGAAGGTTTGCCTCTTGCACTCATCACAATTGCTAGGGCCATGTCTTGCAAAAAAGCACGTGAAGAGTGGAATTATGCTCGCGACGTCTTGAGAAATTCTGCCTCAAAATTTGAAGATGTGAAGGAAAAGGTACTGTCAAAGTTGAAGTTCAGTTTTGATAATTTGCCCAATAATATGGCTAAATCTTGCTTTTTATACTGTTCTTTGTTTCCTGAAGATTACAACATTGAAATAAATGATTTGATTGATTACTTGACTTGTGAGGAATTGATAAAAGAGGACTACGATGGAATTGACCTTCGTGATAAGGGATACAATGATATTGGCAATCTCATTCGAGCTAGTCTCTTAGAGGAAGACGTAAGGTTAGGGGTAGGGTATGTGAGAATGCATGATGTGATACGCGACATGGGTTTATGGATTGCGAGGAGCCATGAAGTTGAAGGAGAAAGGTTTTTTGTAAAAACAGGTGCTCAATTAACCAAAGTACCAAGCGTGAGAGAATGGCAAGGGGTAAAAAGGATGTCATTGATGGAAAACAAGATTAGGACGATCGAGGTAGCACCTGTCTGCGACAATCTCTCCACGATGTTTCTCAATAACAATCCTCTTGTCTCGATACGTGGTGACTTCTTTCAATTTATGAATGCATTAACAGTTCTAGATCTATCTCGAACAGATTTAGAGGAATTGCCATCAGGAATTATTAATTTGGTTTCGCTTCAGTCTCTTAATCTGCGCAGTACAAAAATAAGGGAATTGCCCCTTGAGCTGAAGAGGCTGGTGAAACTCAATTGTCTGAACATTGAGGACACAATACAGTTGGTCATAATACCTAGGGACTTGCTCTCAAGTCTAAAGTTGCTGCAAATTTTGAGGATGATTCAATGTCGGTATTTCAGAAGTCGTCGTCAAGAGGGAAGTCAAGTGCTTACAGGGGAAGTGCCACTTTTGAAGCATTTAAGTGTGTTGAGCGCCACAGTGTGGGATGCTGCTACCCTCCAACAATTACCAAGTCGTTGTATTCATGCTCTAGAGCTTCGTGATTTCAGCGGTGCAGAATCCCTTGATATTTCCTTGTTGACAGAAATGAAGCAACTGACTGTCGGTGGTTGCGTTTCTGTGCGAGAGTTTAATGTTAGGTCTATGAGAGGAGGAGAAGCACAAGCAAGTAGTAGTATGTTCACCTCAACAATCGTATAGGAGCCAAGCTTCAACAGCCTTCGAAATGCACAATTTTATAATTGTCCTCATTTGCTGCACTTGACGTGGCTAATTCTCGATCCAAATTTGAGAAATCTAAGCGTCTTCAATTGCCCAAGCATGACAGAAATAATCAGGGAGGGCAAATTGCCGGAAATTTCAGAAGCAGGTGGAAATCCAAACCTATTTGGTAAACTTGAAGTTCTCATATTAGATAGGTTATCGGAACTAAAAAGCATATACCGGGAAGCTCTGCCCTTTCCATCTCTGAAGGAAATCCAGGTGTTCGGTTGCCCAAGCCTTAAGAGGCTTCCACTCAACTCCAACAGCGCAAAGGACAGCAAACTCGTCATCAGAGGAGAGGAAAGTTGGTGGAATGAAGTTGAGTGGGAAGACGAAGCTACTAAATCCACCTTCCTTCCTTGCTTTGAAGCTTGGTGAACGTAGTAGTCACCTCTTGTTTGGGGTTGGGTCAATTGTATGTAGTAACTCTCTTTTCTTTTTTCTTTATGTTTTTGGAGTAATAACTTTTTTACTTTTTTTTTTTTCTTCTTAATTTTTCTACGGTGAAAGGTCAAAATAATAAACTCTTTATATCTCTCTATATCATATATATATATATATATATATATAGAGAGAGAGAGAGAGAGAGAGAGAGAGAGAGAGAGAGAGAGAGAGGTTTTGTTGCCGTAGAGATCGAAATTTAAAACAGAGACACATTGTTCTCTCTCTCTCGACCTGTGTGGGTGAGCGAGTGACCATGTGGAGATTTTTCGGGGAAATTCTCTATTCCGTTCCCCTTCCCCTCCCCCTCCACCTCCTGCGCCTCTCCAACTCCAAGGTGGCCCCCCCGGCTGCTCCCTGTCCTCCTCCTTTTTAATTTTCCCAACAAGAAATCAGAGCATAGGGATATTTATGATTCGATAACCCAAAAAATTAAACTAAATTAATAATAGTTCTACCGTTGTAGGAATCAAAATTGAACTAATTTTTTAGGTAATTAATTGAAAACTTTAATATGATGATAATTTTACATAAGGTAAATAAGTTATTATTTTTTAATTATAACAATGATAATAATAATAATAATAATAACAACAATTATTTGTTATGTATAATTTTATTAATATTAAATTTAATATTATTAAAATAAAATTTATATTAAATAACATTTTAATTTAATTAATATATATAAAAATTTAAAACTTAAAAATTATAGTTAAATTAAAAAATAATAATTCAATTAACATCATTTTCAATCAACTGACTTAATTTAAATAAATAACTATAAACGTCATATCGTTTTTCTTTTGATTTGGCTCAATTATGAACTCTATGTGCTTGATTAACTGGTTGGGAGTATAAAGAGTGTGTGTAATGCTGTCGGTAGAGTTGATTGGCTTACGCTTGGAAAGACCAAGTTGCATTTGCTACCAACCCTGGTTGGTTAAATTAAAACGCGAAAAAAATGTAAGAAAACAGAATGCTGATATAATTACTACACACACAAGAAAAAAAAAAAAGTTATAATAGATTTGCAAAAAATTTGTAAATTTTTGAAATTTTATTTTACGATTGATTTTTTTTTTTTTTTTTTTTTTTTCTTGTATGCTATAATCAATTTTGAAAGAAACCATTTTTGCTAGATGTATACATTCTGCATGAATTTGAGGGAGTCGAGTTTGACCAATTTGGCTAAACCAATTTGGTTGAAGTTAGCTGCAAATTTAGTGTATTATATATTATCGTTATGGGACCTGTAATACCGATGGTATCTCTTGTTTCTCTATAATCTATGTGTTTGGTGTGCCATAGTCTACGATTAGTTTATTAAATTGTATGGTGACGTTTAGGTTTCAATATCAGGTAACTTCTCAATCATTGTGAAGTAGGTATTTTTCTTTGCAAGTTTCACTAGATTAATGTGAATGTGAAGGAATCCATGGCCAAGTTCTTGCATGATAGTAACCCCACAGGGATGCCTTCTTGCTGTTCAGTTGTAGTAACTCGTGAGAAAAAGAGCACCAGTGCTGGTTATTCATATTGACATCGGTGGCTATGTCAATAACGGTAGAGAAGTAAAAAATTGCTAGGATAATTCTGGTCAACGTATTGATTCTCCCATATTCTACCAGAATACGAAGTAATCTGCTAGACTAATGATTCATAATCAAATGCTAATTACTGATATTATCATTTTTATTATTATTATTGTTTGTCTGAAAGGGGAGTTATATTATCGAGATACATATATAGGAGAGGTTGATGAAAAGAGAAGATTTAAACCCCACCTCATCTCTTAACACAAAACCTATAGACCAGCCGTTCTATTTCAAGAGCTGACAAGATTCCAGTGATTGCATTCATCTGGATTTTAGCACAGTTACAGCGCCAATGGCCATCACAGCAGGGGGGGCCGAAAGAGTGGCAGGCAGCCTCACCCATTAAACCATGTCATATGGGGATTCCATTGACTGAGATGAGTTACAAACCAGCAAAACAATGGGGATGCCACGATTGCAGAAGTTAGAAACGTTGCGGACTCCTCAAATATTGTATCTCTTATGCTGAAATATAGTGAAAATAGACAGTACAAAGCGATTCATGTTTGAGCAAAATCCATTCTTCCAACAGACAAACCAATCTCACCACATTAGGACATCCTTTTGAAGCCAAATCACAGCAGACTCAGATATACGCAGCAAATCACCAACCAACCAACAACGAATTATTACACCATTTCTTCGAAGAGGCGAAAATTCTAAGCTAAGAGAACTATAATGTAAGTTCAAATAGCATTTCACATTACATGACCAAGGATACTGGTTGAAATTAAAAGGGTCTCATTTTATTTTACAGAAAGTGAAAGGCCCTCTTCGAGCCTATTGCAATCAACCAAGTAAGCAAAACCATAGGCCAGGTTCTTCAGCGTCGACTCGTGCAAGTCCAGATTAGCCGTGGCAGTCGCATCCGTCGAGAAGAACACCCGGAAACCTCTCACGAACGCCTCACGAGCCGTCGTTTCACAGCACAGATTGGTCATTACCCCAGTCACAATAACTTCCTCCACGCCCATCTCCTTCAATCGTTTTTCCAGGCCCGTGCCAGCAAACGCGCTGTAAGTGGTCTTCTCCACAACATCGTCTTGTCCCGCCAGCCGTGCGATATCCGGCATGAGCTCGGCCCCAACGGTGCCGTCGTAGACGAGGTCGTCGTTCCACCACTCACCCAGCATGCCATAGTCGTCGGGGGACTTGTGGCGGTGGCGCGTGTAGAAGACGGGGATGGAGGCACGCCTGCAGAGGCCGACGGTGGAGAGGATGTTTGGTAGGATGGGGTTGGCGATGGAAGCAAAGTAGTTTTGGACATCGATCACCAGCAGAACAGAGGTTTTGGGATCTGGGTTTCTCTTCCTAGTCTCGTACTTCTCATAGGATGAGCACTGCAGTGAGGCCGCCATTGCAAGTCTCTTGGGATGCTGCACAGATTGATGGGAGCAATCGTGGTCAAAATTTCGCCGAATATTTGTGGCTCTGCTCTGTGTGCATTTTTACCATTTTATCCTCTTCTCTGCATTTTCTCTGTCACATTTTAGGCAACGAAAAAAGAGTTACCTAATTATATCTATATATATATAATTAGTTTTAATTTTTTATATTTTATTTAAATTTATATTTTTTAAATTAATTTCAAATCAATTTTTTGATTAAAAATATGAAGTTGTTAATAATTTTTATTTAATCTATGCATTATTTCTAATGATTTAGATTTTTTTTAAAATGATTGATTTAAAATAAGTTTTAAAAATATAAATTTAAATAAAAAAATATAAAATAATTTAAGATTTAATTATAAAAATTTAAGTTTAATATTTTTCATATACTATCAATATATGTATGGATTATTCTTTTAGACAATCATTAAAAAAAATTAAATGGTAATATTTATTAAGATACATACAAAGATATGAATTTGGACCAATTATATATCATCTATAGTTATAATTAAATAAAAAAAATAATTTATAGTACTTTTATGCTTACATATACTATATTAAACATTACTAAATAGTAATAACTTTTTTAAAAGTCGTTTGAAATAATTGAATAAACATTGTTAACTTTGCATAAATTAAAAAAAAAAAATTGAGTTAGAGTATAAAATTTAAAAATCTTAGGACTTATCCCCCGCTGAAACCTTATTTTATTGTGTTGGATTGGCGGATGTTGTGATTTGACGGCTTCTCTTATCTCTTCCCTCGACTTCAAGCTTTAGCTTCAAAAGAGCGTCAGAGAGACTTAAGACAGATAGAAGAGAGAAACCAATGCATTCGTCAATTCGCATGCCAATGTCACTATCTTCTCACACCCTTTTGAAGCCAAACCACAGCTCTCTTCAGGGTGCCTTTCTTTCTCCCAAGCCAGTCAGCACGACTCTCAAAAGAGTTGGCGCTTCTTTAACCACCAGAGCTCTTTTAGCAGCCACTAAAGAAATGGTGTTAGAGGACTTCCATGAAAGGAGAGCTCTTAAGGTGATTTTAGAATCACCTGTCTCCTATTTCTTGTATATCCAATTTCTTGGCACTTGTTTTGCTAATGCATGTTTCCCCCCCCCCCTGTGTGTGTGTGTGTGTGTGTGTTTTCTTTTACAGATAATCTCAGGCTTGCAGAATTTTAACAAGGAGAATGTTTCTGCAGTTGTTACGGCCGCGGACAAGGTTGGCTTGTTGTTTTCTAATATCGTGAATTACCCGAGCTATTCCCAGTATCTTGATTTGAATGATTGGTGAATTTTATAACAAAGAAATTGTTAATTGAACTTCTTCATGAAACTGTCAAAGTGTGTCTGATGCTTCCAATATGTATGCTTTGCTTTTCTGAATGTCAAATGAATTCACGGCCTTGAAAATGTCACGAATTAATAAGAATGATGGGGCTGCTTGGTTAATTGCGTACTAATCTTAACTGTGAGTTTCTCCATAATTGTCATTTCTAGCTTAAACTTGAAGGATGTTGCCCAGGAAGTAGCACCCATTGTATGTACATTCTTGTATTTGAGAATTGATGCATTTGGTTAACTCTTAACTCATTGGCAACTGGACTTTCTGTTGTGGTGCGATGCATAGATATTTGGTCTAACAATCTGATACTGTTAAATTATATGGTGTAAGAACATTTTGAATCCTTTTGTATTTGTTATAATTTGATCAGTAAGGTTAGCTTCAATTACTTGGTTGACTGCATTTGACAATTTTCAACAACTCTGTTCTGGATACGAATTCTGTTGCATATAAGTCTTCCAATCTGTTATGTACAAGTCCTAATTTTCACTGTTGTTGACAATTAACGATTGAAAGAAAATTTTCTCAGATCGTCAATGTGTGATATCACTTGCAGGCTATCTAATGACTGCTTTTTTTATGACTCTTGGGGGAATTACTTTCCAAACTCATGTTCTCCATCTTCTCTGTCTTTTCTGGAAATGCATAGGGGGGAGCAAGTCATGTGGATATAGCTTGTGACCCGGAACTAGTGGAGCTTGCTGTTGGCTTAACTTCTCTTCCGGTAAATTCTTACTCACTGGAAAAGTAGCTTAATTGTTCTTCCCAATATTGAGTATTACAACTAAGCCTCCATACATTTCTAGATTGTCTTTGTGTTGCAAGCATTCATTCTGATTGAAATTAAAAAAAAAAAAAAAAAGAAACACCATATGCTTGAAGTTGTCATTCAATTGAATGTTGAATGTTATGATAGTTATTACAATGCCCTTAATTAGTTTTACCCAAAAGGAAGTTTTGAGGTGTCCATGCACTGTATCTGATTAGGAATTGTTCTATTTGCAGGTTTGTGTTTCTTCTGTGGATCCAGCAATGTTTCCAGCCACTGTTGAATCAGGAGCACAAATGGTGTAATTCGCAAACTCATTGCCTATATTTCTAGATCAGTCTTTAAAAAAGTTGATCTTAGACTCCAGTTCTAAGTTGACAAAATTTTTTATAGGTTGAGATAGAAAATGTGAATGCAGATGTCTTAACAAGGCTAGTGGTCTATGCAGGTGGAAATTGGAAATTATGATTCATTTTATGATGCAGGAATCATTTTCACTCCAGAGAAGGTGCACACCAATGCCTTAGCTTATTGAAAAAAAGAAAAGCAATTACATTAAATTTAAGTAGAGATTATTATTATTATTATTATTATTATGATGATATAGATTAATAATCAGACCATTTGTTGCTGCCAACAATCATAAACCCCTCAAACTGTAGGGTACACATGTCCATCAAATCCAAATTAAAACATAAAAAAGCAATAACTGATTAAATATGAAGATATCATGATAATGTTCCATGATAGACAACCATACGCATTGGTTATTAATATCTCTGCACATTCTCATGCAGTAAAGTAAGCAAGATTTTATAAAATAGAAACGCTGCCAGAGAAGCCATGCTGGTAAATTTCTTAAGCTGGCCAATTGCCAGGTTTCCTGGAACCCTACTAGAAATTTCTGATCTAAAAGCATCTCATTTTATTCTATAGACTGCATATTTTCCATATTGTTGCATACATAGCATTTATTAAAAGATGAGCTTAATGTGATGGGGCCATTACTTTCTACCCAAAAGGCAACTTATTGGGGTGTGCAGTATCCACGCTTATATAGCCTAAAATCCCTCTCTTCCTTGACAATGTGGGAGTTGGGTAGTGTGCACCCGTTACATTCTCTCATACCAAATTTATCGACAACTTCTTCGATGTTCTTGGACATGCACTGAGCTAGGTTCTCAGCGTTCCGCGCCAAGTTAAGGGTCTTACAGCGGACAGGGGTAGGCTCAAGTACCACTTGTCACGGGGCCATTATCTTTTCCCCAAAAGGCAACCTATTGGGGTGTACAGTACCCACGCTTATATAACCCAAGATTCCTCTCTTCTTCGACAATGTGGGAGTTGGGTAGTGTACACTCATTATATTAAGCTGTCTTACATGTATTCCAACTACCTTTATAAACTTTTTGCAGTTGCTTCTCTTAGTTGTTGAAGTAATTTTTTCAGATACTAAATTTAACAAAGGAGACTAAGAGAATTCTTCCATCTGTGGTGCTATCAGTTACTGTGCCCCACACGCTCAAACTCCCTGATCAGGTAATAGAATGTAATTTTAATAATGACATGAGAATAACCACAATTGTTGGTTACTTGACATGAGTTCTGTGACAAACAGGTCAAGCTTGCAGAACTACTGGAACAAGAAGGTGTTGACATTATACAAACTGAGGGTGGAAAATGTTCTAATCCTTCACAAGCTGGTGTTCTTGGTTTAATTGAGAAGGTAACCTTAAAAGAAAAAAAAAACTCATTCCATTTCCATTCAATAGCACTATAAAATAAGATGAAGAAGGATTGAGAAGAAAGGAAGCTCTTCCAATAGAAAAGAAATGAATTTGAATTCATGGCCACATTCAGCCTCCTTTCCGTTCTGCTGTTACCAAGCCTACGGGTAAGAATGTGTGAAAGTGGCTCATCGGCACATCAGCTTAAGAGGAGAATATGATATAAGTTTCTTTGAGAATTTTGGCAGCATGGTTTTAATTTTGCTTGTTTCATTATCATTGAATCACTGAGTTGTATTCCCATATGTTTAGGCCACAGTACTTTGCCGCTAATTTTCCTGGGTTTGGGATTGATGACGACTCTTTTGCCCTTATGTTGGCTAACAGTTTCATTTCACCTTACTTCTACTTGTAGGCAGCACCAACTTTAGCAGCAGCTTATTCTATTTCAAGAGCCGTAAAGATTCCTGTGTTGTGTTCATCTGGACTTAGTGCAGCTACAGCACCAATGGCCATCACGGCAGGGGCCGCTGGGGTGGTATGCAGCCTCACCCATTAAGTCATGTCATGTGGAGATTCTGTTGACTGAGATAAGTTACTAACATTAACATCACTTTTACCGCAGGGCGTTGGCTCGGCAGTTAACAAGCTGGACAATGTGGTTGCTATGATTGCAGAAGTGAGAAATATTGCTGACTCCTTAAACATTGCAGCTCACAGACACACCACCTCTGAAAAGAGTCTGGCATGATAATGTAGTAATGTATCATGTTTACTTAGTTTTATGGACTTTGCTAAGCCCTTGGAACTGAAATCTTGTGTTCCAGAGTGAAGGGTGAAAAGGAAAGTATATTGGTTTTTATTAACAATGTATGTGCCCTTCTTGTAAGGCTTTGTTGTTGTTATATGTGCCGTTGGTGTGTGAGCAAAATTCATTGCACTTAAAAAAAAAACCAAAAAAAAAAAGCTTGCTTTAATTTAATCCAAAATTTAAACAGTTTCATAAAAAAATTGAATTACAGATTTTCAAAGTTGAAATTTTGGATTACTGTAAGAAAGTTTAATAGAAAGGAAACAATTTTCTATTAGGAGTTCAATGAGAAATTAAAATTCTTGGATAAACAAAAAAATGCTTCCAATTCTTCAAGTGAAAAAATGGAATGCCACGATCAAGGAACCATGGGAAGATCCCATTTCGATCACCCACGGCATGAAGAAAGAAGACAATAAAAAAAAAAAAAAAAGAGATTTGGTCACTGAATTATTAGTTGGGTTAAGGATGTTTAATATTTTATAATCTCTATGTATATATTTAATTTTTTTCATAGTTAATACAATTTTATGAACTCTAAATAAATATAAATATTATTTTTATAATTATCAAAATAAAATTACACTTGCTTGGTGGTTTATGATAAACTTACTGTTTAAATATAAAACATAAATATATATTGTGAGATATTACAAATAAAATATTTTTTTATTGAATTAAAAATTTGATTTGATGTTTTAAATGTTTTATTTTAAATTCTAGTTGTTTTACTAACATAAGTGTTAAATAGAAAAAAGAGTTTCATTGTGTTGACCGCGTCAATTCAAATCAATCGTCCAACTGAATTTTTTGATGAACCGAACCAATTTGGGGTCCGGGTCACCAATCTAACCGACCGGGTTGGACCGAATTTAATAACTATGCTTTGCAGATGGCCGGTCCATTGTCCACATTGTCGTCAACAAGGATCCTTGAGCAACCCTTGTAGAACCAGAGATATGTTCTGCCTCATTGAGTTCCGAGAACGAGCCACAAAACCACAAAGTCCATGCTACAAGAGTACAAGGTTGGTGATTTGTTCCTCAACCATGTCATTGTACTTGGACTGCTGTGTGCGGAAAAATATAGACCAAGTTAGTTGCCAAAAGCAACAGCAGGGCATACACAGCCGTCAATGGCATGGCTGCCACCTGACGAGCCCTGGCAACTCTTAAATCCCGATGAACACCAGCCACTTGCGACTTGGAAATAGGAGCAAGGGAGACACTTAATTGTTGGCCAATCTTTTCCACCTTGCTTAAATCTTAATGTACATCAATGTGCACGATGGCCACTATAATGCAAGTAGCAGAAAGGACAAGACAAAAAGAAGCTCCCAAGTTAATGTACAAATCTTCCCCTATGTACCCGCTACTCCTACCGAACAATAACATCAGATACAATAATCTTAAAAAGCCAGTATTATTCATCATACTCAGAATCGTCCTTGGATTCTTTGTATTCACCACTCTCCTGCAACAGATTATTTGTGAAAGATCAAGGACCGAATTTGAATTCTGTCACAGTTGAGCATCAAAGATTGCATATAGAGTATACCTTTCTTTTAATATATTCAGCCATTGCTTTATCAAACTCTGCTCTTTTCTCAGTGGCAATGTCATAATATTTGACTTTTTCCTGATACAACAAAAAAAGAGAGGTTACCAAATACGTCTTACATTCAGATTTCCAACTTTTTCGGTCAATTTGGCACTGGAGTTTCAGGAAACCATACATGTTTCGGGCCAACTTTGAGGGGACCAATGGACAATATCACACAAGTATACGGAAAACAAAATATGTACAGAAATAAAGAACAAGAAGACAGGAAAAAGGGAAGATGGAAGCAGACTATAATGCCTTGAAAGCTTGCTAGCAAGACAATATCGGGCTATTTTTCTACTTTGTCAAAATGAGAATCCCGCACCTATTCATTAAGTCAAGAACCCTAATAAGTGCAAATATAAGACACCAATAAACACACAAAGAAGTGCCATCATACACTGCAATTATTGGTTTCTTTCAGCTGCCGAATAGCTAACTTTGACTCTTAAGAGCACTGTCGCACACCACTGAACATGGATATTCTGCTAATTTGAACAATCTGCCATAAATTATGTTCAACTTCTAAATAAGATAACAATTAGGACTACAAAGTAGCTTTAAATCAGTAAATTGTTCATGGTCAAGTTCAGGCTTCAATATCCCAAAAACAGGCTGTGTGCACTCATGGAACATTTGTTTGTCCTTTTTTCTATTCAATAACTCTGTTTATTCAAATATTCTCAATAAACCAAATCATTTAGCATTTCTAGAGACTAGTAAACTGTTTTAGTACATTAGAATGCATAATACACGACACATTCCCCAAAAGAACTAGAGAGTTGTGATGATATCTTATCTTTGTGAAAGATTTACATGTAAGTCTTCAGCACTCGAATCCAAACTTGAAGCCTATACAATTGACTCACAGATGAAAATCTTTAACAGCAAAGTCTACTATCTAAACCTAAATAGGCTAAGCAACAAAAGGTGTAGTTCTCTGTCTAAGTTTCTGAGTCGCTAGTGGGTTAACAATTGCAACAAGCCTGGATGTATATTTCCACTTTACTTCCTATTGAAACCATAAGCTCTATCTACAGTTTAGTGTATACCCATGTGAAAATGAGATGTTCTAATGTATAACCTAATTAATGCTTGCCGTGAAACTTGAAATTTCCTCTTTAGTAAAGAAGTCAAGATGTGAAGCGTCAGCTTTTCCAGACTATTTTCCATAGGTTTGAAGCCTAGATTTCTGTCCACTTCTAACCTATAAATCTTCCCCTGAAAGGCCAAATCCATCTCACCTTCAACTACAAGCTAAAAAGCCCCAAAGGCATCGTTTATAGAAACTGTTCCATCACCAAACCTGCCTTATGAACAGCCCATTAACAACCACCAACATTTCTCAGGACCCACCCAGCCAAACATGTGAATGAAAGCAAGGGATGTGGACCAGAATTCAGATCATAAGCCAGAACATTAGCTTAACTGTGTTACAGACCACACCAACATACCAAAAATTAGAAAATCTCGGTGCTGAACAAACAAACCTCGTAAGTCATGGTTTTCCACTTCTCTCCACAGGCCTTTCCAATCTAAAACAGACAAGCTAACAATTAGCTTACAAAATACAAAGGCTTGACATAAAGCTAAGAGTTACCAAGTACACCTACATCACGCATTGACTTGATATCTGGGTTCTGCACTTGGAATTCCTTGCGAAAATCCTCCCTTTGTGAACAAAGTAAAGCAAATTATCCATGGAAATAAGAAGCAAAAGACTTCATGCTTGTGCATTAAAGACATAACTATGTAAGGCTTACACAGGCAAATTTCAAAAAGAGAATATTAATGGTCAAGTAATACAATGATGATGCTAAAATGCTAAGGGAGAAGGATCTAAAATAAAGACTCAAAGATAAGCTCCACACTGTCTCATTACATAAGATAAAATTCCAAGATGAAAGAGGCTGAAACAAACCATCGACTAAGGCAATTGAAAATTGTCACCTAGCCTAGGTCAGAATGAATTAATCTAAAAAGCAAAAACATCAAAACCCAGGACATTTTGCTATAATTTTGGATCCTTTTTTACAGGAACTAAAAACCTTAGTGATTAGGCAGGTTGAGTAAAACATAAAAATTAAAGTTAGGTATGTATTCAGTGCTAAATGAAAGCAAATTGAAGGATCAACAAAGGAAATTTCCAGCTGAATCTAACTCAGAACCACAACTAGATTATAGGTTTTTCTCTAAATTCTATCTCAACTCATAAGGCTTCATCACAACAGCTCTTGCATAGCCTTTAATGGAGAGTTATACTTATCTGTATTGTATACAGTACATTTAAAGATAATTTGACATAAAAGCATTCCCTTCCCTGGCACCCCTTTTCAATTCATCCATCCTTTTAATTCCTGTCCAATTTCAATGGTACAGAATGTAAGCAAGGGTAACCCACCAGGGAGGGGGCATAAGGAGCAACTAGACAGTCAAACTCGTGGTTCTGGGTTTCAAATGACAGCACCTGCCACATTTTCTTGCTCTTATAATAATTTATATCATTACCAATGAAAGAATGCTATCACCTATGAAAGGGAAACAAATGAAATAGGCATGATACAAATCTTTCACAGAGAAACCCCACACCATATGGCAATACACAAAAGAAAATGAAAACCAGAACCCTGCACAAAAAGAGCATATGAGAAATATCTTCCATTCTTCAGCCCATCAGTGACCAATAGTCTACCAACCCAACTTTGTGACATAACATTATTATTATGCAGGCATTAATACTTCAAGAAGCAAAATTCCATGCACTGCTAACATGGAGCAAAGGCAAAACCATTCATCTATTAGGTCACAAATTAGTACCACACCATTACACAAGCATCCAAAACACTGAGCACAAAAAGCTCCTAAACAAAAGTAGCAAAAAACCATGTTCAAGGTAATTGGACAGCAGATGGCAAGTAAGAAGAAACAATGATTCAGAAAATTGCTAAGAACAATAGGAGTCTCCATACAGGAAGTAGAAAAAGCAGTTGGAGGCTTCTTGGGCATCTTAGGATCCAATTTCACATTTTTCTTCTTCAACTTGGCTTTCGGCTTAGTTGCAGACCTTGGCTTCTTCTCTCTCTCCATACTAGCAACGTTCTGCCGGGCAGACCTCTTCAAACTCTCATTGGTCCTTATCCTCAACACCATTTTCCTACCAAAAAAAATTATATTTATATATAACAATTATCTAACACACTTTGATTATCAAGTAAATCCAACAGAGACAACAGAAGAGAATAAAGCACCCACATTTACATTTTCATTTCAGAACCCCACCACCAAAATAAAAAATTACTTAAAAACCCAAAACAAGCACCCACTGCAAATAAGAACTTCAAAACAGCAAAGAACCACAAAGTAGCTAAATTTTAATCTCGTTTAACCTTATTTTCCAAATTCATTTATGGGTTTTATCCAACAAAACAAAAGCATTAGTAAAAAGGAAAAAAAAAGATTACAAACGCAAAGGAAATGAGACTGAGAGTCATGACTATAAAGACCCCCCCAAAAAAGAAAAAAAAAAAAGGAAACAGAATCAAAGGGATGTTTACAGTAGAAAGGGAGAGGCAAGTGGCTTACCCGACTGAGGTAGTGGCCTTAGAAGCTGCGGAAGATTGGGGTTTATTGGATTTTGGAGCTTTTTCGGCCATGTTCTATAAAGCCTTTTAGCTTTTTCGCTCTGCCTCTCTCCCAATTTTTGATTTGAGACCACGAGTGCAGGTGGACTTATGCGAACGGTGGCGTTTAAATAAACTCACAATTATTTACGTAAATTTAATGTTATGCCTATTGTCTAGGAATGTTTAAGAATACCAACTTTTTCGCTATTTTTTAAATATATATATATTTGTTATTTGTTATTTTTTATATTTATATTATTATTATATTATTTATATATTAATTTTTATAAAAATAAATAAAAAATTATGCATATATATATATATATATATATATATATATATATATATATATTTGAGAGAGAGAAAGAAAAAATTGTGTGTATTAATGTTAAATAAATAAAAATTTATTTAATATTAATATAAAATATGTTGTAATTAAAATAAATAATATATATGTATGTATATTAAAATTTAAAAATAAGAATATAATTATTTGAAATTTGAAGAAGGAAGAGAAATTAGAGATTTGAGATATTTAGAATTTGAGGTGTATGAAATACTGAGTTAAAATTAAGAACTGTTTTTTAAATTAAATTGATTAATTTATAAAAATTGAGTTGGTTTCATTAATTATTAGTTAAACAATTAATTGGTCAGTTTTTTTTTCACTAATTCTTATATGATGAATTATAAAAAAAATAAATCAAAGTAGGAACATATTATTGATTTTAATGATTAATCTAATTGTTTTAATATTGATATATATATATATATATATATATATATATATATATATATATAATAAATTAAAAATAATATAAATTAAATTTAAATTAAATTAGGTGTATTAATGGATTTAGTATATGATGCATAAAAAAAAAACAAAAAAGGATTTTATTATATGAATTTAGACTTTTCTTGACACAAAAGTGGACGCCATTATTGACCCTCCGTCGATCAATTGAAAATGTACAAACAATAAGTTAACATCACATGAAATTCTTTTTTCTTTCTTTTTTGAATAATAATAATAATAATAAAAGAGAACAGAAAGATATTAATTATTAAATTTATAAATTCAAGTTATGATTTAATTTTTTATGAACAAAATTTATGACTCAAATAATAATAGTTATTTTGAATAAGATTCTTTTCATGTTTAATTATACTTAATTAAATATAAAAATTAAATAATAATAGAAATTGATTTTTATTTTTTAAAATTAGGAAAAATATTTAAGTTGAAATTAAATTTGTTTTGTGAGTTCAGGTTGGAGTTTCTCCACTCTTTCTTAACGCTCTACAGACGGAAAATTCGGTTGGTGGCCTTGTAGGGCCCATAATTTACAGGATTGCCAACGTGGCAGTGCGCTTATAGCTCCACGTGTAAAAAGTAGCTTAACCTCCCCCAACCAAAAAAAAAAAAAAAACACAGGAAAGTCCAAGCGCCATTGGTCACATCGCCTTAAAATCTGCCTTTCCTTCTCTCTCTCTCCGTCACGACGTCCTCCGTCATCCGTCGGCTGCTCCGCCATGCAAGTTCTCCAATCCTTGTCTCTCCGTGCATCCCCTCTAAGCCCACTCCACAAAAACCCCACCAACAATGCAGCCAAAACTCCGCCCGGGGGGGCCTCATTCATGACCGCATCCTCCACCACCATCACAAACTCCACCATTTCCTCCCCGAAGCGGGAGAAAGACCCGAAAAAGCGGGTCGTCATCACGGGAATGGGCCTGGTCTCTGTATTTGGGAATGACGTCGATGCTTACTACGAAAAATTACTTGCTGGCGAGAGTGGAATCGGACCCATTGACAGGTTCGATGTTTCCAAGTTCCCGACCCGGTTCGGTGGCCAGATTCGAGGGTTTAGCTCAGAAGGGTATGTTGACGGGAAGAATGATAGGAGGCTCGATGATTGCTTGAGGTATTGCATCGTTGCTGGCAAGAAGGCCCTGGAAGATGCGGATCTTGCTGGCGATAATTTGTCAAAGGTTTGTTGAATTTGAGCTTTGGGATTTTTGGAATTGTGTGTATGTGGTTCTATGGGATTTTTTTTTTGATGTTTTACTGTGTGGGTATTTGGCTTTGGGTAGTGTATTTTTTGGCATTCTGCTTTTGTTGTTAGAGATCTCAAGCTTCGAGTTTGACCGATTGAGCATGCAGGCTTGCCTTGATGTAACAGTAAGGTTACCACAAAAAGTGGAGGTCACGGGTTAAAGGTCGCGGAAACAGTTATTTATTTTTGTGGAAACAAAAGTAAGGCTGCGTATACTAGACTTTCTTCCCATACTCATGTTGTGGAGTATGGTGCACTGGGAATACCTTTTCAATTGGTTTTTAACGGCATGATTCTCTGTGTGTTTAGGAAACCGGTCTTAATACAAGACAATTTATTTCTGTCTTTCACGTCTCATTGGGATTGTGTTTGTTTATTTTGGCCCTTTTTGTTTTTTTTTGGCATTTCAATTTCATGTTATCTGTAGTCCGGTTGACTACATTATGATTTCTTGTGGTTGATGCCTGTAATGTTGTATTATCGTGCCTATGTTTCAACTTATCAACTTTGACTTAATCTCTGGCATGATCTCATGTAGTTAATGAGGTGAGAAACATCTAACTTTTGACACTTGATTCATTGTTGAATGGCCAAGATGTTCTTCTTTAGTTTTTTGGTTCATTGACTTTACAAGTTCTTAATTATAGTTCACTAATCCCAAAGCTATGTGTTTGTCTACCTAGCAGCAGCTTTGCAGCTCCTTTATTTTGTTTTGACTGTAACAGATTGAACAAATGTATTGGTTTGTTTTGCAAAACTTGATTTGCAAATATTAACAACATAAATGCATAAAAATCACTTTTTCTGTCGTGTAAAGTATATATCTGTATGTATCCGCAAATTACCTCAGTATTTTGGTTATGCTGAGTTAATTTTCCACTTGTTCTCTCTCTCTCTCTCTCTCACACACGCACACACACCCTCCCCACCCATACCCACAGTGCATCCAGGCCACTATGTTGGTTATTCTATTTATATTGCAGATCGAAAAAGAGCGGGCTGGTGTGCTTGTTGGAACAGGAATGGGCGGCCTTACAGTCTTTTCTGATGGCGTTCAGGCTCTCATTGAAAAAGGACACAGGAAAATTACCCCATTCTTCATTCCTTATGCTATAACAAACATGGGTTCTGCCTTGCTTGCAATTGAACTTGGTTTTATGGGTCCAAATTATTCGATTTCAACTGCTTGTGCTACATCCAATTATTGCTTCTATGCTGCTGCAAATCACATTCACCGAGGTGAGGCTGATTTGATGATTGCTGGAGGAACTGAAGCTGCTATCATTCCTATTGGCCTGGGAGGTTTTGTAGCATGTAGGGCCTTGTCTCAGAGAAATGATGATCCACAAACTGCTTCAAGGCCATGGGACAAAGATCGAGATGGCTTTGTTATGGGTGAAGGTGCAGGAGTATTGGTAAGCTTGTGTAAATTATTTCGCTGATTTTGGTTAACTTCAAGTTTAAAGTTTTTTTTCCCTTTTTACCTTTTATTTTCTCTCATTGTCAAATGATTCTCTATTGACATTGATCCTGGATGACAAAGAGTGCAACAAATGGAGCTGTGATATTATGATGAGACCTGACATTATGAAGTGATTTGTAAAAGCTTCTCTAAGGAGTTTATGGTGTTTGTGGAAGGTAATGGAGAGTTTGGAACATGCAATGAAACGAGGTGCACCAATTATTGCTGAGTACTTGGGAGGTGCTGTTAACTGTGATGCTCATCACATGACCGACCCAAGAGCTGATGGGCTGGGTGTCTCTTCATGTATTGAGAGAAGTCTTGAAGATGCTGGTGTATCACCTGAGGAGGTAACACTACCAATTCTTTGCTTTCACAGTTCCTTTTCTTATACCAGGATTACATGGGGCTTTCCTAAGAGCCCATTTCTACATTCTACTGGCATGTTTTCTCATAGTCAATCATATGATATTTCATTTGTTCTGCATCAGTGTGTGCCTACATAACATTAGTGCTTGTTTATATTTATGCCATTATTGCTACAGGATACATCTTAATATAAGAGCTTTTAACAATGTATGTGGTGTGTAGAGATTGGTTAATTATTTCGGTTATCAGAAGTTGTTCCTTAGAATTTTATTGCTGTTACCTGGCAAAAAAGTTTGTTGCTGCTAATACTATCGCTGTTCTTGTTTTCCTAGTGGTCATATTTTGATAAATTATGCATGTCCAATCCCCTCTTAGGTTAATTACATAAATGCACATGCAACCTCCACCCTTGCTGGTGACCTTGCTGAGATAAATGCAATAAAGCAAGTATTTAAAAACACTGCAGATATCAAAATCAACAGTACCAAGGTACTCTCTCTCTCTCTCTCACACACACACACACACACAAAATCATGTTCAAAATATGAGAAGGCTCCAATGTCATTGCCATTCCATTAATGATTCTTCCCTGTTCATTTTGTTCCAGTCAATGATAGGGCATTGCCTAGGCGCTGCTGGAGGTTTAGAAGCTATTGCCACTGTGAATGCCATTACCACAGGATGGCTACATCCTACTATTAATCAGTTTGTATGTATTAGATCGTCTCTCTGTTTTCAATCTGTAAAATTAGCATTCTTGGCTTCCTATTATTTATTGTAAATTAACGGAATTCTTCTATGGTTTTGAACTTGAAAATAACTGCAGAATCCAGAGCCTTCAGTTGAGTTTGACACTGTTGCAAACAAAAAACAGCAGCATGAAGTCAATGTTGGTAAGATAGTGAATCCTTTCAACGAGTTTCATTGTCAAGTTCTTTGACACGGAACTTGGAAGCATTCATTCTGACTATGTCAATAATCTTTCAGCTATTTCAAATTCATTTGGTTTCGGTGGACACAACTCTGTCGTGGCCTTCTCTGCATTTAAACCCTGAGAAGGGCTGCATTGAAAGTTGTCCAGCACAAGCAAGTTTCTTGTACGAGGTCAGTAACAAGCCACATAGGCGGTGTCATCCCGTGGTTTAAAGTTGCTGTAAAAATCATTTTTCATCCAACCATTTGTAGTTGCTACTAGTAATAATCATGGGTTTTGAGCTCCAGCTTTACAGTATTACCCATCCTTTTTGTTTATGCTCTCATCTTCACCTTCACACGAGCTCTTTGAATTTGTTCCCCCATAAATTTTGTAGCTGATAGACCTGATCTTTGCCCCTTCTTCCTCCCAAGTTTTATAGTTTCATATTGTCTTACTCTTCCCCGAAACCAGGCATGCGAGGAAGGTGCCTGCTTAGCTGTCATGTCATGAACATTTCATTTTTGTATTTAGATTCATCCAAGTCAAATTTCCATTTCCAATTTCTCTTCAAATGCCTTTTAAGATGGATGAAATTATAAGACCTTGGAGTATTGGGGCACAGACCAAGCAGCCATTGTCTTGATTTCTGATCTTTTAAACGACTTTGATTTGGCTTTGAAACTGCGCTTAATCTAAATTTAACATGAGAGTCCATATTACCAATGACTTGCAACAGATAAAATGAGAGGGAAGATGGAAGTCATGTAAGATCTCAACCGTGGATGGTGATGTATACACACACCAGCTCTTTGCGCGGACTGTGGCCTTATTGAAGCATGATCTATTTACAAGTGAGCAGCAAAAACTGTATTGCAAAATAAACCAATAATCAATTACAGAAAATAAACTGAAAAGGGGAGAGAAAGCAAAGCAAAGAAAGAAAGACAATGGGGAAAACATGGACCCCTGTACTACTACAGTATGACAATATACATCTAATTCATAGGGACAAATTAAATTTTGCTGCTTAAGCAAATGCAACCATATTCATGAGCCTAATAGAAGTTTATTTTTTAATTTTCATTTTTCTGGTGGCTAAGAGAAATTAAAAAAGTTACTTTCACTTCAAATTTTTAGATCAATATTATTTTGAATTGTTGAGAATTCTCATTTAATTTGATCACAATGGCCTATGTTCAGCCCAACCTCTGTTTAAAGCGTGTGGAAGTAAATTCAGCACAATTTCCCATTTGAGGCGAGAGAGTGCTAAGACTGAATATGCCTCTTGTTTTTGTTCTTGTCCACTGAATTTCTTTGCGTACCCAGAACTGATGGAGGTATCAATCTTGTTGCCATCAACCCGCACCTTCCTGAGTTCCCGTCTGACCTGCACTTGCAGCTTTCAATTTCTCCAATTTTTTCCTAAGATAAGCCTGCCTTAGCTTCTCACGATGAGCTGCCGCCTGCTCTTGCCTGCGAACCTTGAGCTCTGACGTCTTTTCTCGTGCTTGATTTACTTCTTCATGAATTTCCCTGAGCAAAAACCAATTATAAGATAACCCTGGCGTGAGGGTCACGGTAATAGTAATGGGAAAGATTAAATTACATAAAAAGGAGCCAATCAAAGATACAAATGAAAGCAAACCATACAAGGCATGGTATGGAACACAATAAGCACTGAATAAGCTGATGTTAGGCTACAGTATATAAATAATGATGGCAAGGGAAAAGAAACAATCAAATAATAACAGAGCTGCAGAAACGGTGATTTGATTTCACAGGTTAATCTGTCGGAAAAATTGTTCGTTACCCACAATGCAATTTCTTTGATATTGATTTTTTTTTTTTTTACTAATTTTAATTTTCAAAGCACCCATCTCATAATAATGTTATACCATAATATAGCAGGAGTTAATAGCATGACTACATGAATTAAATGCTGTACCTCACAAAGCGCTTGTACTCATCTCTATCTACTGCTCCAGCTGTCTGTCCAGGCCCTACGAAATTTGTGTTGAATGGCACAGAAGAATCATTCTCAGCATTTTCATCTTCTTGTGGCACTGTGGCAGTATTATCAAAGTCTTGCAGCTGCTGTGAGTCCTCCAGCTCTACGCTCTTGTGGAAAAAATCAACACAATACTTCTCCTTATCTTCCTCATCAGATAGTTCTCCCCTTACCAGCTTATCATATAGTGCTGCCTTCCTCTCCAATGCTGCATAGCTGGCCGATCCATCATTAACTGCTTTAAGCTCAAGCTTGTCCCTGGATTCAGGGAAAAGACATCATTCATCTTATATGACAGATCACCAATCTCTGACACAAATAACATCGTCACTCAAAATGGCATGTTCAAGGCATATAATAACTTAATCAGGCTTCAGCCACAATCCTTTCTCATTCTCTCTTACCACCATTTCTTCTCCGCCCCACCGCCCCTACCCCTCCTGATTTTATCTGCAAACAAACTTGACTCTCCCTGGTGGTCCATCCCTTTAATTTTTTTGCTACCCAAGTTTTGAAAGTGAAACGAGCACAATAGCACATCCTAAGAGAAATTAAGATCCGCTCTCCCAAAAAAAGGCAACTTCTCTTAATTTCTGAATAGTTCAAGCAAAGCTGGCACAGCTAAAATCTCTAAGATTTCACCCAGTTTCATAACCTTTTCCATCATATATAAAATAATAAAAAAAAAGAAAATAAAACAGGCGTCTGGGTTTATGATTTCTGAAGAATCTACAGAACCTAATCCATTATCTGAACCAAAGCCTAATTGATTATCAGCTTCTAATAAGCCCCTATTGGAGATAGAAAATGTCAGCCAGGAACACAACTAAACCGAAAACAGATACATCAACTTTTCCCTTTACCCTGAAGTGCGTTAGTCCAGCCAACGAGATTAGTGGAAATAATAGTTCTCAAAATTAACCGGTACAACCCAAGTGAAGCAAGGGACAAAATAATCCCAACTAATGGAAATTCAAAACAAATAAATAAATAAATCCTGTTTCATTCGACCTAGTTAAGAAAGAGAGTAGCTTTACAGTTCAAGAATAAACCATACTGAATTGCTCACAAATTAAACTGGAACGCAGCCCAGACTCAAAGACACATATAATAATCTTTTACCTCGTAGAAAACAAACAAACAGACCCATCAACAACCATTTCACAACTTCATGTCAAATCAAAATATTTCGAGATTTCAATATATATATATATATATGAAAAAGAGAGAGAGAGAGAGAGAGAGAGAGAGAGAGAGTACTTGAGAGCGCGGGCGTCGACACCGGAGTTCTTGGCGGAGAAGGAGTCGTGGGGGGCGATCTTCTTCTTGGCGCGATGGTAGTCGGCGCCGTCGGGACCAGAGATGTGCTTGGAAGTCTTGGCTTCCTCCTGGGATTTGTAGAGCTGGGCCCTGAGTTCCAATATTGAAGAAGGCCCCACACCCTCAATCGCCCTGTGCTTCTTGGGCAAGACCGCCGATTCCGTCAGCCATCCCAGCGATTCCACCGCCACCCTCCTCTTCTTCCCGTCCCCTTCCTCCTCCCCCATACCCAAAACTACCTTTACAACTCCACTTTTTTTTCT
This sequence comes from Ceriops zippeliana, assembly GCA_037897445.1. Lineage (NCBI taxonomy): Eukaryota > Viridiplantae > Streptophyta > Magnoliopsida > Malpighiales > Rhizophoraceae > Ceriops > Ceriops zippeliana. The sequence goes on from JBAPLH010000115.1 coordinate 2,362,253, forward strand.
TTTCTTTTTGACTTTGGGGTTTCTGGAGACCAAGAAATTCTTCCTCTCAAATACAAAATCAAAATCGGGAGGAAAACAATGGCGTCCGTCTATATTGTTCACCGGATGGAAGCCACAGACCCATTTTGTTGGGGCCTGGAACGGAGGATGAGACGGCCGATATAATACCGTAAACTGAACGGGCTCACGGCCCAGTTTTTCCAAACTCATCGCCTTCTGGACTAAGGTCCGCAGATGGAAAGGACCGTAATCTCCTCACCACTTGCAGAACTGGTTCCAATTCCGATTACGGCCTAGTTCAGTTTCAATTTGAATTAAAATTATAATCACTCCCTTAATAATTTTTTTTAAAGCCAAGAAAAAATAATACATCAGATTATATTATCATTATTATATTGATACATCAAAATTAATTTTATTTATTTATTTATTTTTATGTTCCATGTAATTTTTATTAAAAATTAATTATTTGAATATTATTAAATTCAAATAAACATTTTATGCTTAATTTTAATATTAATAAATATAAAATTTATTATTACACCTTTAATATATACTTTAAATAATAAAAAATAAATAAATTCAAAATTCGAATCTATGTGAAAAAAAAAAACCATTAAAACTATCACATCAACTAGTCATTCAAGTCCCAATTCTCTTCGTAAAGAGCAAGGCATCACCGTGTATCTATCACCTTCTGGTTTATCTCTCTCTCTCTTCTTCTTCTTTTTTCCTTTTTTTTCTTTTTTTTAAGTGATGTCACGGTGGCGACGGCGACCGTGTGTGGAAGTCTGGCTTGCAAGCTGCAAGCTTTTTCGTTTATGCAGAGTGTATCGTCGGTAATCACTCACACAAGTCAAATAAAAAAAAAAAAAGTCACGACCCTTTGTTGGTTTATGGAGAATATTTTTACCCTTCACTTATGGTGTTCGCCGTGCCATGCAGTCGTCATCGTTATTATGGTGTTCGTCGGCCCTTCTTACGTTGGATTTCATCTATGCATCTCGTGTTCTTTTGTCCTCTTTTGTCTTTCTGTTCTGTTCTGTTCTGCGTTTTTTTTTCCTTGTTTTCTAACGCAGCCACTAGAAGCCCCAAAATTTCATAGGCATCCATGTCTCTTTTGATTCTTTTTCCTTTCTTTTCTTTTTTTTCTTCTTTATTTTTGCAAGAGTGGTGATGGAATATTTGGGATATTAAGATATTATTATGTTTCACTTATTAAAATTTCAAATGCGTGACATGCTTACAAAGTTAACAATATCTCATGCCAAATGGATCGAAACAAACTCTTACGCAGAAAGCCAGTTACAGACCAACCTCATCATCCTCCCTCGTTTGTGCTCTCTGTGCACCTGGACAAGGAAAGCCAAGAAAATCTACCAGCAAATCATTCATATATATAGATGATGTGCTATTCCACACTCATTAATCTGACTTTTGATGCTTGCACTCCATTAATGTGACCTTTCTTGAACTCATTATACACTCTGAATAATCGAAGTGCAAGCATCAAAATATAAAAATAATACAGGCCACCCATAATTTACACGGAAAAAAAATATGGGTAAAAAAAGAAAGAAAAGAAAATCCGAATCCAAGTTTTCTAGTCAAATAAATTTTTAAGTGCATTGCGCTTGGCACGTGATTCTGGCGCCACCACCTTTTGATTGTCACTTTCCACAATCACTTGATTGGTTGTGATGGCGGGCATGGTTGATTCAAGATTGCCTAAAGTCGTCACTCCTTGCATTTGCACATACTCCCACTTGTCTTGAAAAAGGTAAAAGAAAGCCATGAAAGACAATTGGGCTGTGAAAAGTGTAGTCCAAAGTCTTATACTTCCCGATACTTTCTTGTGGTAGGCATCTAAGCCTGTGTAGATGTTGATGATCCCAACCAGGGAGATGACTGTTCCAATTATCCAATGTACACAGTACCATGTGCTTCTTTTTCTAGTCCCTCTGCAGCAAAAGCGCAAAAAAAAAAAAAAAAAAAGGAACATATTTAAGTATAGCCAGCCAGCCAGCCAGCCAAGCCTCAAAGAAAATGGTGGCAGGGCAATGCCTGCTCTTTAAGATCATAAATTTGAGCAAACTGGAAATTTTGAGTTAGACACAGTTCGATTCTCATCAATGTTGCCAATAATTTGTGCTCAGTTTTTCATATTTAGATAATGGTTTCAGAATTTCAGTGGCTTTATATATGAGATGAGGTGAGCTACGACCTCTGAGGCCTCCAAAGTCCAAACCCAGCTTGCACCCACATGGCACCGTAAAGTGCCAGGCCTATCCTCTTGTGACTGTTATCGAATGAGTTCTCAAAGGACTTTATAGACATGATAGCTCCCGCTGTGGCCAGAAGCACTGCAAGTATCTGCCAATTGGGAACATGGGATTTAGCACAAAAAGAATGTGATTTTTTTTTTCTTTTTGTTAACAGCAAAAAGTTTTTCTTCTTAACAAAAAAAAAAAAAAAAAACATTTCCCTTTATGAGATGTTATATAACCCAAGATACATGAATTCCTATAATTTGAACCATAAGCAACTATTATTTAAGAGTGAAAGCAAAATAATTTGCTACGATGGGGGTATACTTGTCATTATTATTATTTTGTTGTGATCAGAAGAATGCAAACACGTCTTTCTAAATTGTAAAGGACAAATTCATAATTTTTTTGCCCAGTCAAAATCATTTGCAAGGGAAAGTTGGGTAACTTCATAACCTCACAAAGAAGCCTAAATGGTGGTAATTAAGGTGTTAAAACGAGAAGGAGAAGAAGAAGAAGAAGAAGAAGAAGGAGATAATGACAAAATTAAGGTATGCTATTATGGAGTTGAGCTCGATTCAGCTGAGCGCTTTGACTTGAATTTGTACTAAATGATTAAATTATCAACGGTGAACCCTTCTCTGAACTGGGTAACTTTAACAATGCAATAATAAGAAAGGAAATTACCTGATCACTTTCGTGCTTTTCGAGTGTTCATGATAAAGATGGTCAAACTGATGTTCAATGCAATATTAAAATTACTGGACTTCAAACGAAAGCCAAAAAAAAAAAAGGGAACAAATGAATAATAGTGGACATCATTATTAGAGATAAAGCAGAGAATATCATGATGAGCTTAACTAAAGATTTTCATGAATGGCAACCTAAAAGAAGCATTGTCTGGTCTTTGACAGAAATTATACCGCATACCCCCAACACCTCCACACCCCCCCCCCAAAAAAAAAAAAACCAATGAAATAAAACGTAATAAATATATGAGTTGCAAAAGAAAGTAAGTAAGAACTTATTGTCCACAAAAAAAAAGAAAAGAAAGAAACTTATCAATTGGAAGTTACTTTAGTAATTAAAAATTTAAAATTAAAAATTCATATTAAAAAAGAAGTGTTAAATTAAAAGTAGACATAGATAAAAATTAACCTAATTTTAAAAATTCAATTTAATTGATTCGAAATTCAATGTATTGATTGAAAAAATTAATTACTTATAACTTAAAACACTTAAAATTAATAATTTAAATTTAAATTTTGAATAATTCAAATATGAGATACAAAAGATTTGGAACATAATATATCTAAATTTAATGTATCTAACATTTGATAAATACAAAATTTAATATATCCAAAAATTAATTAAGATTATTTTATATCGCATAATACATAATTCAGTGGAGTATTTTTTGAAAAAGGAAAAAAAGAAACGAAAAAGAGGGAGAAGGGATAGCTTACTTGGAAAATAATATGTAGATAGAAGATTATTTTCCGTTTTCCACCGTCCTGTCTCTGGGACATTCTTATGCTAAGTATCCCAAGGGGCATTAAAAACCCCATGGAAGTCCATAAGAGAAATCCATGAAGAGCAACATCAGATTTCATCCTAGCACTCAACTGCAAACATTATAAAGAAGGTGTATAAATAGATATCAATAATACCTTGAAACTTTAATTTGCAGATTTAAGACTACATAGAATACCGAACAAAGTAAGAGTAAACAGCACACAAACACACCCACACCCACACACACACACACTAATATTTATAATTATATGAATACCTTGTTGTTGTCTCTTTTAATTTGCTTGTGATCATTGAGATCTTCATGGAACAGGGAAGCAACAACTGGTAGAAGAGCTACATGGTGCATGAGTATAGACAACGATGCTAGTAAACGAGAAATTTGCATTTTTCAGCTCCCAAACTCCCTCTCTCTCTCTCTCTCTCTCTCTCACACCAACACACACACACACACAAGAGTCAGCTTTGCACCATTATATGTGATGGTAAAGAAGTTGATTGAAGACCCATAAGACGTTGTAGTACTATATCTAGCAAAGTGTGCCTTTGAGATTGGAAAAATAAATCCTATATTTACTTGTAAGAGAGGAAATGTAGTATATATGAACTAGCGAATACAAAAGGCTACTAGCAAGTGCTAACTCTTTAGTCCTATAGCTAGACTTATATATACCTTTATACAAGCAAGGGCATTTGGTGTGGGTGGGAAGAATGTGAGATTAGAAAAACCAAAAAGGGAAGAAAACATAAATGAGAAGGTGGAGGTCATGAACATCTTCGCAAATTTTCAAAGATGTGGGGTTGACATTGGCAGGTTCTTTTGTCACATAAAGGAGAAGGGTGAGTTGGCATTTGGCAAGAAACAAGTTGGTCAATATTTCTATGCATGGGCTTCAAGATATTCGTGGTGTAGCAACAAATTTTGCCATAAGGGCTTATTCTCAATGTGAACGATTTTTTTTTTCTTTTAATACCAAACATCGAGAATGGAAATCAAACATTCTCATTCCTGTTCTTGAATAGAAAGATGGTGAAACCAAAGGCCCTTTGTTATTAATAAGTTCCATATTATTGATGGTAATTCTGAACAAAGAAAATTGTTAAGAATAAATAGTAATTGTTGATAACAAAAATCAAAAGTGAGCAGCAGTCATTATAGAATACGTAATGAACAACAAAATTAGAGTATCATAAAAAAGGAATCATTAATAAAAATCTGCAATTGTACCCAAATATTCCCACAGTCGGTGGATTCTTGATTTTTGGCGAAGACCAAAAACTTCATCCTTTTTCTTTAGTATCTATCCTGTCCCTCACAAGAAGTTCAAGGAATTCGAACTCTTTACTCTCTTATGCTCTCACTTTTGTCAACCCCATCAAGAAGACGTAACTTTGTTATTATATCAAGTGTGTAAAGCTTTGCTTTTATTATAAAAATGAATGGTGTAGACGGTGTACTTTTTTTTTTTAATCCAAACAATTATATTTGATTATCGAATATATAAGAAAATTAAGTATTGTTTTATTTTATTATTATTTTTATCTAGAACGTCTATCTTTATAATGTTTAATATAAACTTGTTTTTTTGTTATTGTTGACATCTTAAAATCTTTTTACCCAACAAGATAGTCCCAAAGTGATACAAGAGAAGAAAGATCCAACTTGAAGTCAAATTTATAGGGGACAACTTTAAAAATAATTGAGAGGGAAAAGAACTAAGTCTTTATTTAAAAAATGATATAATGTTAAATTTTAGAAATAAAATCATTTATGAGCTAAATTTTAGAATTGGATTATCTGTTCTGTAAATTCTTTAATGATAGTATTGATGGTAAAAATGTCAACTGAATAAATATTTATATGTATTATTATTATTATTATTTGTTTGTTTGTTAATTATTAGAGATATTTTGGAACATTATAAATTTTATTAGAATAAAAATGACATATGTGTCTTTTTGCTATTTTGATTAAGTCTGACTAAGTCTCGTTAATTATACTGTGCCCTTTATTACATTTCAAGGTGGGAATTAGTACAGAGCACAAAACATAATAAGTTAAATATAAATTTTCCTTAATTTGACGTCAATTGGGAAGGTTAAGTTCAACCAGGATGCAAGGTGAAGTTAATTTGACGTCAATTTAACCAGACTGCAAGGTTAAATTTTCTGTGAAGCATAAAAGTTTTTCGGGCACACTTATAAAGCATAAAAGTTGGCCTAAAGTGTTCTGCATCTAACCTGCTATACCATTAAGTAAAAGCAAAAATGTCTGTAAGTATGATCACTTCCTGGCTTTATATTTGTTGAGTGTGACAGGCAGGAGGAATATCATTTTCATTTCTGGCCAACTATCTTCAAAACTGACATTATCATGATCTAGTTAAAAAGCTAGCCTCCTCTTGGATCTTGATCATCAGGAGAGAGTTTGAAAAATGGATTGTTGGGTCCATTTTATCATGGCTTGCAGCAGTTTGTTCCAATTCTTCATCCCTACATGTGCTGAGTGCTGACTCTGGAGTTGTTATAACTTTAATTCTGCTTTTGGAGGTAATAAAGCTTTAATTCCATCACTTTTCAAATTTGATGGTTAGATTTTATAATAATTGTAACTCTGTGATGATTAAAATGATGGGAGAAAAAAAAAAAAAGCAACGGCCAGCGACTTCATTCCCAATTCAATGACGATCTAGCCAAAAATCACAAAGTTAAAACCCATTTTCAAATTATGAAATTATGGTCCTTTTCATGATTTTATGGGATAATTTTCATAAATCAATAAATAAATAATCCAAGAAATTATTCAACAAGCAAAAATAAGAGAGAACTTTATAATGAATTGTGTAATACGTCCATGCATATGAAGACATGAGCAACTACAAATGCTGATGTCTCAGAAGGTGGAAGGAGTGCTTGCGGGTGTTACCTGTGGGCTCTTTAATCTGTTATTGATCTCTCTGTCTCTCTCTCTCTGTTGTTTTTTTTTTTTTTTTGGGTTTACTGTTATTGATCTCTTGTTTGTTTTACCATCAGCTTAAAAGCATGAAATGGGAATTACTAGTGGAAGATGATACTCAAAGCTAACAGGGTAAATCTCTTTAAGTCAATCAACCAGGTTAACGTAATTAAAATGGGTGTTGAAAAGCATTGCAAAGTTATGTAATCATGATCTTGGCATCATGTAAAAGGACAAAATACTTTTAAAGAGGCCAAAAGAGGAGGAAGAAAAAAAAAGAAGAGGAAGAGCATTTGGTTGGCAGTCATAATCATCTTGATTTTGATTTAAGGGATGTAGAAGCGTCTCGTTTGTGTTATTTAAGAATGTATTTGTATGAAGAAGTTGAGATGGCTGCATTTGCATGTAACATTATTTTATTATTAATTTTCTGCTTATATCTCCATGTAGATTGTTGTTCTTGACCTTGTTTTTTCGCTTAATTTCACAGGGTTATATATGCCTTTATTTGACCGTCCCGTTTTTGACTATTTAACCATTTTTAGATGTCAAAATTAAAAGGTTCAAGTGCGTGGAAAGGTAAAGAGTACTTGAAAAAGAAAAGACTATATATATATATATATATGTAAATAGAATCAACCGCACAAGTCTTAAGGACTTTGCCAAATAAATTAATGGATTGATATTCAGATAAATAAACCCATCGTGCTCAATTATTTAACAAAATAAAACCACCGTTCACAAGAAACTATTCAATGGCAACAAAACAATGATACTTCATATCAATAGCAATAAAGATTGAAGCATCATATTGTACTCCATAGGCAAAGGTAAATGATAAATGTAACCAAAAGCAGATTTCACAACAAAGTTGATGATTATGATAACATAATCAAAACAAAAACAATATCCCATAAACAAAAATGACCGGAAGTCTTCTGCAGAAACAAACTTCAAAAGCAGGGCTACTTTCACTCATTCCTCACTGTGACTCATTCATCATAGGATAAGGACTAAATAAATAAGTTAGGCCTCGATGCCTTGTATGTTGTTTTCAGCTTCCTGGATGGCGGCCTAACCTTCCTAAACAGCAGTGGGAACTTGATCTTGGAATTGTGAAATTGCTTGGTGCTCTCTCTCTTGCAAAGCTTAGCAGGGATGGTGGCAGTCTTGATAATCTGAATGCATGGAAACCTGACTCTGTGTCTAGAAGCCATCTCATTGTACATCTGCTCAACTGCCCCATTGAGAGTTGTGTCACGATATTCCTTGTACATGTTGTGATAGCCTGTTCGGCTCTGGTAACGCAGCCAAATACCATAGTTCTTGATTGTGGTTGGATTTTTCTCAAAGATCTGCAGACAATTATAAACAAAGAGATGTCAATAAAGATTGAAAAAGGCATATAAAAATAAAACCAAGCAGCACACAGAAATGTCAATCAAGATCAGGAAAATCAACAGCTGCAACCACATGGAGGGTAGTCACTGCCTGGTGAATGAAAAGATGGTACAGCCATGCAAATAATCCAACCAAAATGTTACCGTGGCAACGACTCCAGTTATTTCACCTCCAATATTGAATACCAGAAAATTGTTTAAAAAACCAAAATGAAAGGCTGACAGGATCAGTAAGGGAGAAAAACAATTCAGCATTCTTTCTACAAAAGTTCTGTGGAAGCCATAACAGCCATTCTTCTACAAAATTCAATATAAAGCACTGCAGTTTAAACCAGACAAACTAATTAAGCAGAAAGACAACTACCACAAGTTAAAAAAAACAAAAAGTGATTTTAGAATAGAAATATAGTTGCTCCAGTGTTCCCCCAGGGCAACATAAAGGAACATTGAGGGGGAGATACGAAAAAAGCAACACAAGCAATGTTGCTTCAAGGGAACGAGTCAAATGGGAATCAATAAATCCACACTGACCAGATAATGAAGCATTTCAAACTCTTTTCAGCTGTAACTTTAAAGAACCATATTTTCACGTGTAAACGAAACACAAGTGACAATAAAACCACAAACTGCTAAGCAGGCCAGATGGGAGCACCATTACTTGAGTTGGGTAGCTGGTATATACAAAACAGGGAAAAACAAATAGCATCCCAATAGGTAAAAAGCAACAAAAAGAAAATAAACTACTAATTGGAGTCAAACATTAACCACAGCCACCAAATCCATTTGATGGCATTGCCCCATATTAAACATCAAAATCAATTCAAAAAATGCATCAAAACGTGAAGGAAACAGAATGAGACATCTACAAACCAAATACAAAATACACAGTGACACATTTAGCAAAACAACTCCCTTCCCCCCAGGAGGAAACAATAACAGTACAATCTAACACCAAAAAGCAGACATAAAAATTGGTACCTCATTGATAGCGAGAATTTGGCCATTGCTTTTCTTGACCTTCTTCAGCTTTCTAAGAAAATACCTAATCAAACAAAGCACCCAATGTAATATCTCAATCCAAAACTCACACTGCCTATGAAATCCAGCCACAGTGAGTAGTCCAACAACAAGCGCTCACCAGAACTTAGACTTCGCCTGAACCTCATTGGTCGCCCACAGCTTCATTCGGTAAATCTTGGGATGCTCATCGCTCTCAGTGGGCAGGGCCCTCCCAACAACCTGGTATTGGTGAAACTGCACCGCAGCAACGTACATACATAAAAATAAAACAACCCAAAGATCAACACCATAAAAACCACCTGATTAATCACAAAATTTCAAAAAAATAAAAGAGCAAAATAAAAAATTCTCATATTATAACAAAAGAAAGACATCTGTTACAAAGAATCGAAAATGAAACTGCATTCTTCATTAGTCTCAATAACACAAAAGTAAAGTAACAAAAAAAAACCTACACACTAGACTAAAAAGGACAAAAATGAAGATCCCTGTTTGGTTGTTTGAGAAGATCCAGGGAAAAACAAAGAAGGAAGACGAAAATATCCAAGATATTATGGTCTGCTATACTTCAACCTCGCCTCAATTTTAAGATTCATTCAAAACCCATATCCATATTCAATCAGATCCCATATTCATATTCAATATAACAAGTACAACTCCAAAATCAAACATAAATTGAAACAGAAACCTAGTATCAAAGGAGAAGGAAAAACAAACAAACAAAACAAAACAAAACAAGACAAAACTGAAACACGGAACATAAGGTATGTTGATCAAAGCTTACCCTGAAAGAAACCATTTTTCTCGAGGAAGGGACAATCCGGATATGGTCCCTCTCTCTCTCTCTCTCTTTCTCTCTCTCTCTCTCGCTCTAGCTCTCGCTGTCGCTCGCTCGCCGCGGAAGACATACAGTAGGGTTTACAGGAGCGTTTATATAGATACATATGTAGGATAGGGAAAACCCTAATTTGGATAACAAGCTAGAGTCACGTTGAATTATACGAAGATCTATCGAAGGCCCAATTACGTTGTAACACGTGGACTCTTAAGAGCTATTGTTTTGGCTTGCCTAAAAGTCAAAATATCAAATTGGGCCCCCAAAGTTTCATTTTTATGTTTTTGCCCCGGTAATAAATAAATGACCACGCGACAGTCACTTTTTAAAATAAAAATAAAATTCAAACATTTGCGAAGGAGAGTAATACAAGTTTGATGGAAAAGTTGTATAACTGAAGTATAAAAATGCTTTGAGATGTTTTTTAAACTAAATATATCTTTTTTTTTTAATTATTTTCTTTAGCACATGAGTTATATAGCTAGAGGAAAATAAATTTCCAGCGATGGTTTCTTTAATATTCAGAACAAAATTATTGTTAATTCTATCACCAAACAAGACAATCAGTAATAATATAAATATTTTTTAGATAATTATGAATAAAATATTTTTATCATAAAAAATAAAAAAGAAACTTTTTTTAAAATAATTACTACATTACTTTGATAATAATTCACTACTATTTGCGTATTTATTTTTGAAAAAAAATTCAAATACATTCATGATTGATGCTTTGTTAATTTCAAATTTGTTATGATAAGATGAAGTGTAAAGTCTCGCTCACAATTATTATCCCGCACTCATTGAGATCCAATTTTTATTAGGATAATAATTTTTTTAAATGAAAAAATTGAATTAAAATATTAATAAATAACCTGAATTTTTTAAACAATCATTAATATTTTTATGATATATTATTTTTTAAACATAATAATGATAATAAAAAGTCAAATCCAATTACATAATAATATCCTGATATTCCTTCTCCGAAGGGCTTGAATTGCATAAGCCAAAATCCTTTTGCTGTTAACGTAATATAAATAAGATCTTATATATCAGCAACGAAGGCAAACAGTTAATAATAACATTACATCTTGATACGAGCATGTTGTGGACAAAGAGTTAGTTGCTCTTAGAATATGAAAGAAAAATACAAGCAAAAACAGAAGGAAAAATCGTTTTTGCCAATTTATTACCTTTTTCCCTTCTCACACAAATCAACCACCATTTGGGACATGAACATTAAACAAATACAGGATTTCTCCCATAAAAGGCAGGCTATAGAGCAGATGAATGTACAGTCAGATCTCCATGTAAACCCCACCAGCGGTGAGATCCCTTTGTTGCACCAAGAGTAAGCGCAATCAAAGCAAGACCAGTCTGAACAAGCGTAAAAGGAATTTTAAATAAATAAAAAAAAAAACACACAAGAAGAAGAAAGAAACATTAGCACGGACAACTCAACAACTGAAAAAAGAATTAAGGGCATAAAAACAACCCCAATTACAGAGTAACCACTGCCATAATGCTATTGCCAAAGGTAAACAAATAGGGAGCGTGTCGGCCAACTATTCCCCCACTCTTCTTGTCACAGAAAAACAAAGTAGTTTCGTGCTATTAAGGAAGCAGTGACAATATTCATCACTAGAATATGTGCTTGAATCTAACATCTAAAAGAAGCAAAGATTTTATACATAAAAAAATTTATCAATCAAAGAAGAGTATTGTGGTACACCAAGGATTCAAGGATACAACCATACATCCCAAACTATATGCAAAATGTTATTCAGTGTGTATGATATCTCATTCAAGATGTAGGCAGCAAATCCAAAGCTTCCTTTAAAAAAAAAAAAACCCGGTACAATGAAATGGCGTCTTCAGCCAAACCAAAAAAAGGATCGTGAGGGCCATGTGAGGTCAGATTGGCTGCTAGTCTTTTGACAATTGAAATTGATGAAAGATTACTATCAGAATGAATGTAGGTTGGAATTTCCTGTAATCGTCTCCAAGCATGTTCTTTTTCTTTCTCTCTTTCTTTTTTTTTTCACTCACACTTTCTTATTCAGTGGCCTTTTAACACGCATCTGACACCTGATGGCAATAACACAGTAGAGTAGCAACAAAGAGATGGCCTTTGGTCTTCCAATGCAACCAAAGCTTCTTAAAGGGACAACAGAACACTACTTTATGCATGCCTTATTAAGCAGACACCAAGTTCTTCACTGAATTGACAGCCAAAAGAAAAACAAATCATCCTTAGCAAATAATAAGCAATAAAGAAAAACCATTCCAAATTGGCCAAATGTTTTTGTTGTGGCAAGTAACTGTAAGTGAAACAATAAACCTAGTAATAATATATTGCAGTGGCTATTTTTATCTAGTCCTGACCATACATTCCTAGTACAACATATAACAAATAAGAAGTCTGTCTGTACACAAAAACTAGCAGTACAGAAAATGTTGTATAGAGTTCACTTAACAGTTATACTACAGTAACATCTACAACAGCTCTCCAGAGTTAAAAAACTTTAACCTACATGAGTCTCATGGGGCAAATTACGACTAGGAATATTTAAGCCGTGGAGGTAATATCCACTGCCTTGCTAGCCATTTGTAGTTAAGAATGATAGCTAAAGCCCATTTCCCTCTAGGAATAACCCATGTTCAACCCATAAATAGAGTTTGTTCTGGCAACTAGAATCTAATAAACATAACAAGTTTGCATAAATAATCACAAAAAGAAATCTTGAATTGTAAAACAAACAAAAATACAATACAAAAATGAACATATCCCTCAGCAGCAGAAAAATAAAATATTGGGCAATGATCACTCACCGCTATTGCACAAGCGACATATCCAGGTTTCTCTCTGTAATCCACCCGTATGCAAAGTAAAATAAAAGTTCCAACGTACCATGGAATGCCACCAAAAAAGAAACCAATAATAAACCTGGCAATAAAAGTGAGGAGTTAATGGATAATACACCTGGTCATCATCACAAATGTAGATGGTTTTCACTTATTGAAGTACTAGAGCAAAACTTCAATAAACCTAGGAAGCTTAAGGCCCTTGGTGTTCCATTCTATTGATCATTCCATTAAACAATAAGCTTTCTTTTAAAGATCTTTCCACATTTTCAAAAGAAGGAAGTCCTCAAGAATAATGATATATTGCAAGCAAGGCACTTCACAAACTGCCCAGGTCCATGACATTAGGAGAAGAAGAAAAAGAAGTTTGTGTTGGGGGGGGGGGAGAATAAGACGATGAGAAAAACCAGAACCTGCCAAATGGACACATAAAAAAATCAGAAGCATAAATGAATTGATATTGAGAGAGATGCTCTATTAGAAACAAACTCCAATTTGTCACAAGAAAATTTTCTATTCAAACTTAGGCAAGACATCTCAAGCCCAATCAAATGACCTAAACTTTCAAGTCTTGAATGGAAAATCATTGCTCTGAAATCCACGTAACTTGATCAACATCTGCATTTCTTGCAGTTTTCTTTCTTCTTTTTTCTTTTTTCTTTTTTGTTTTCCCTCAACGCCCAAGTAGGCAAAAAAACTATGACAAAAGAACCAAATGTATTCTTTGAACTGCAACATCATTCTTGAGAATCTAATTAAAATGATCGGACAATGATTATATATATATATAGAGAGAGAGAGATATATATCAACAAATTGAAAGTGACTACTTTTCACAATGAATCATCTTAGTGAGCAATATAGCAATATAGAAATGTTATCACAAAAGGAATAACCAGAATGCTATTCTGCAATTCTTTTCTTTTTTTTCAGTTTTTTGCTTTATTTCATGCTTTACATACTAGAAAGATAAGATCACTTCCCCCCCCCCCCCCCCCTGGCGGGGGTGAGGAATCTAGACCACCAAAGACGTGCATCAAAATGGAGAGTTTGTATGGAAGATAAAGTTGTGATCGTGCCTCCTCGAACAAAAAGTTCAACAATTGAACACATAAAGTTATGATTGCTAAACTTACAAGAACCATCCCATGCCCATACCACAGAAGGGAATCCTTCTTTCTATTGGAGGCCTTCCCTCACAGACAGTGTAACCTTGAACAACAACAATAACATCAAATCAGTCACGATTTCTATCAAGCAAACACATTGGACAACATTATCCAATCTCAAGCAACAGTATTACATAAAATTGAACACCTCATTCCCCCGAGCCGCCAACAAACAAAAACAAAATCAATTACAAACATTACATTACACCGGCATGCACGCACGCGGCTGCCCAGGCACACATAACTAAATACGATTTTCTGCACAAATATAATTAGTGGTAAACAAAATTTTAAAACTACAATAATAATATGATTAATGCAGGATAAATAAATAAATAAATATTTTACCTGTGGCAATGAATTGGTATCCATGAGCATAATATTGAGGACGAGCGGAGGAGCAATGGTGCGGGGCGACAGGCTGAGGGAAGCCGACGACCGGGCGGGGCGGTGGCTGCGGAGCGGGAGGATAATAATTGGCCACGCCTTGGAACGTCCCGTAATAGTACTGGCCCTGCGGGTTGCCGGGGGTGACGCTCTTACTTTCCCCTTCTTCCTCCATAAATGCTTCTCTTTTTTTAAAAAAAAAATAAAAATTCTTTTATATATATTTTTTCTGGTTCAAAATTTCCTCCGTCGTCCTCCTTCGCCGACCGTTCGGGGAGGCCAAGGAAGTTATGAGACTGTTTGAGGGTGGCGCCGGGGCAGCGGATTTAAAATCAGAATTATTGGGCTGGGCTTGATGGGCCCTGGCCTGTTTCGGCCTGGCTCCTATTTATTGAATACAGTCATGAGTTTTGTTTGTTACATTACTTTTATTAAAAAAAAAAATTTGTAGTAAAATAGGCTAGTATTTAAATAAGCAATTCTCGAATTATGCCCAATGATTTTTCCTGCGTCAATTGTACAAAAGATTTTGATTTTTCAGAACTTGACAATTTTAATTTCTAAATTTCTAATTAGGTCATTATCTTTTTTTTTTTTAAATGATGAACAAAATTTAATGGTTAATAGAAATGGAATCTTAAAAAAAAAAAAAAAAAACAAGAGAAGACACAGAATAAACTTTTCAAAACAATTTTAGTATTACCATGTAGTAATATTTAATACTTTAGGGTTACATGGGGATACAAAACACAAGAACAAAAGAAAAACAAAGCCACTAAAGTACTCTTATTGCCCTTCAACTAATAATAATGTGTTTTTTAAATAAATAAATAGAGACATTAGCAAATGATTTTTAATCTTTATTTATAAATATGATTAAGGGATCCCTAAATCTCCAAGCCAGCAACTGCTAAGCCCATGCCTAAAGCAAGTTTTGCTGTACACAATGCGCAATCACTATAATGGAAAAAACAAAACCCATTAGAGTAATAAAATTAAAGAACCTCATTTTTTCCTAACTCCTTGCTATTTGATATTTGGCGGCGTAAAAATCATCCCCAAGGGCCTTAAAGAACCTTAGAATAGCCATAAAATTAAAGAAAAAACTATAGTGAAATTTGAGAAAAAACAAAAAAATAAAATTTGAATTAATAAAAAAAAGGAAATGGGTAAAACCCCACCACATTTTTCAAGCATTGTTGTTCAAACAATCATTCAACGTAAATTCTTTGAGGGACAGGATAATCAATTGGCACTCTTAAATTAATTTGGATGACTAAAAAGAGTCCTTTGAGCCGAAATATCAAGAAGCCATATTTCCCATATCCATTGGGAATACCGGAACAGCAACAGTCCCTAACCGAGCTGGAATCCAACTTCACAGTCTTCTCCCTCTTCTGCCACCCTTTCTACGGGTGCTATCGGTTGGAATTGGAGTGACATCCTCTGAAATACAACATCAAATGAGAATCCCAACATCAATAAACGAGGCATGTTGAAATACAATAATCCTCTCGCTATCCTCAAAGAAAAGATAATCGAAATGGAAAATTATCGAATAAATCAAAGGATTTGCAGGACAACACCTAAAGGAAATAAGCAAGCTATTACAAACGGGGCAACTCCCACAAAATGAAGAAAGAATAGAATGGAAGCAATACCTATACGACCAATTCTCATTCCAGAACGAGCAAGAGCACGAAGAGCAGACTGAGCACCTGGACCAGGTGTTTTTGTCTTATTCCCACCAGTAGCACGGAGCTTGATGTGAAGAGCAGTAACACCAAGTTCCTGTCACATAGATTAATTTTGCATTAAATGAGTGCTACAACAATTAATGTCACACAAAATTAAAAACCTGCTAATATAAGTTCACATTTGTAACAGAGGATAGGTAAAAAAAATAGATGTTAAGCAAGACAAAAATAAAAAGCTAACTAAAAGAAACAAAAACAAAATTAGGAATCACAATGCAGTCAAAAGCAGTAGGCACTTGCCTAAGGGAAGCAAGGCAATCTTTTATACTAGAGTTGATCAATTGATAAATATGAAAACTGGAGTATGTTGCAAACAATATTAACACCAATAAAGTGACAAGTCATTGCCAAAATCACAGGGGTTTGGGCAAGGCACTAGAGTGCAGGCCCTGAATGCAAAACAAGAGAGCCACATTGCCTTGAAAGCACCACACCACTGATAGTTACATTGCCCCAGCCAAAAAGAGATGTAGGCAATGGACTGCCAAAAGTCACCCTGGCTCAATTGCCCCAACACAAACAAATTCGTTGAACCAGGAACATATGAGATTATAACTGTGATTTCAAACCAAAAATGTATATAACAGTTTCTGTTTATGTTTCAGGCAAAAAACCTTGCATCTCTGGGCAATGTCTTGTGCTGCAAGCATGGCAGCATACGGTGAAGACTCATCTCTGTCAGCTTTAACCTTCATTCCACCTGTATCACAAATGATTTCAAGACATACTTCATATACAAAATATTGAATGATTGTAAGATGTTCCGGAACTTGAAAGTGAAATTTTACATTTAAATGATAAATCAGCCAGACTTCAACCAATTAGAACCGAATACAACAACTAGACCCAATGACACAGATACAAGGGGTGACTGCAAGATCCAATTAGAACAATTATCCATTATTACCATAGTCCCAAAGAAAACATCATAGACAACTGCAATGTGCTTGGAGTTAAGGAATAAAAGAAGCAATTACCAGTTATACGAACAAGGGTTTCTCTTCCAGAAAGATCAGTCACATGCTTCAGCATGTAATAAAAAGAAATCAGATTGTAACTACAAATAAAACAGCAGAAAGTGCTAAAAGAAACACAAATCCTTTAAATACTTACAATGAAAGTATCATTAAATGATGCATAAATATGGGCCACGCCAAAAACATGCTCACCCTCCCTAACTTGGGGGCCAAGTGTCACAGTTTCTCCCTTTGGTTCTCTAACCTTTCTCCTCGACTATAAACAATCCTCACAACAAACCATAAAAAATTAATAAAAATACAATTCAAAATATCTCACTGAAGACAGAAATCAACACAGATGGCGAGCACCCACACGCACACACACACACACATACACACACTTGGAGGATAAGATGAAGCAATCCTGAACTAGAGGAAAGACCAATAAAAATCCAAATTAAGCTAAAAATTTACAGAATGAAAACCAGAAAACGTTCTATAGAAAAAGGTTATTCCCGTTTCCTTGTTTACAGTCCAGATTTTACACAAATGAGCCTCAGAATGAGCCCCTTCGAGACATCCCTTACAATAAACACTAATATTGAACACCCAGATGCTTTTGAGCCTTCAAATAAAAAAAATGACAAAATGGGTGACCAAAACATTTCTTAAAAGCACAAAATCTGAAAGCATGAAGAAAAACTAAAGGCCCCAAATATATATCCAAACACCACCAATTCTACGCAAACTACTTCCCATTCATATACACTGGCTAGATCAGCAGTGAATCCATTAATGCCCCACAAAGAGGGAGAGAGAGAGAGAGAGAGAGAGAGAGAGAGAGGCATACCATATCTGAGAAATGAGAAGACTTTGGATGGAGATGGCGGCGAGGCTGTGTTTTCTAATTAAATGCGAAAGCTCTATTAGTAGAAGAATGAGATGACGGAGAGGAGAGGGGCAAGCTTTTATTTTTTTTAACATCGGCTAGGGTTTTACAAGTGAGAGAGGGTGCGATAGTTTTAAATATTTCAATTTGGGGTAGTAGCTTTTGTTTAATTACTATGGCCACCAAATCGTTTTGTTTTTTTTTTTGGTTACTTCACATTGAGACCCCGATCGATTTTTCCATTTAGCTTCTCTGTTTTTTTTTTTTTTCACCTTGCTTCTTATTTATGGTGAGACTATCAAATTTTACTAGAGATAGAGGTGGCAAATGGACGAGTTTTAAATAGAGTTTTAAGTATATTGAGTATATTAAATTTTAATTTTATTAGATATTAGATAAATTAAAATTTGAATACTTCCATTTTTCAATTTGGACTCTATGTACTTCAAGATTTTAAGATTCTGATTATTCATGCATCAAAGTAATCAAACGTTGAAGCCATCGAAATTTAAATCATTTTTGAGTTTTGATTTTTGTAGAAGAGGTGCATTTACCATATCTTGCTAAATAAAACAAAAACTTACTTTTTTGCTATCCAAATTTTGAAGTAACTTTTTGCAGAGTATCTACACGCTTCCCAAATGTCTTGATGAAACTTGAGAAAACTATTATGGGGCGTCATCCATAAAACAATATTTTCAAAATAGGGAGAAGGATATTATTAGAAGAAGCATACTGGTTGATTTTTTTCTCATAATTTCTAGGAACGGAGAAGATGCTTAGAAACAAGATCTCTATCATTGATTACCAGAACCTACGGTGAATTGAACTGACTGGCTCCTTGCATTTTGGAGCTAAGATTGACCCAACAATTTCACACATCAATTTAGTTCAACGAAAGTGTATACTTTCTCTTTGCTTATTTTCAAAGCAGAAAATTAAAAAAAAAAAAAAACAAAAACAAAATTGTGTCACTAGTCACTCTAACCATGCAAAACTGAGAATAAATGCATTCAGAAGTTATGCTGAGATTAGACCCACATATCCACCGATTAAGGCCAATAAGGAAGATATGACATATACACTAGCAACCAGGAATGGTTCCTCAAACCGGTGTGATCCAAGATTGTAAAGAAAACGTGATATCCGAAACACGCGGGGAACAACTCCCCCGAAATGTTTGGTAGTCTGGAAATAAATTCCCTGAAAACAAACATGATCTTCGTTATGACACCCGGAAAAATAAAGCATAACCATTCATTTCATTATCCGCAGCATGCCGGGAGAAAGCTCAAAGGAGAGTTTCTGGTTGCAGCAGTTCTGAAAGATAAGACTCAACTCATACGGCATAGACAGGTCTAACTAAAGTCATTATTAGGCTCTTTTTTATTCTTTGGAACTTCTCAGGCTCACTTGGCAGATAATGATATATTATTTCCAATAAGGGATTGATAGAATGACACACAAGCATGAAAGAGTGTTCGTCTACAACTTCATGCAACAAGGGAGCGCTACGGCCCCAGCCATGAGCAGATGTGACATCATATAGTGATTTCAAAGCACACATCCAAAAATGGTAAATGTCGTTGAGCATGATAAACATGGTATTAACAGCAGCATATGCTGTTTCAATGTGGCTTTTCTATCAAACTATCAAAGGTTTTGTGCCACATAAATTTACCAGTTATTATGCTCAATACCCTTGGTCTAGATGGCACACGGTAGGAACTTCATTCCAAATCTAATCGGTGAGAAGATCTGATATGGAGATTGCCCAAATATTATAGTGTGTGTTACCATGGCATGGGACTGAGCGGGTATTAGAACAAACAATCGCACATAGAGAATGTGAGAAAAATCATTATACACAAGATGGATGGCACGTGAATTATTCAAACAACAAAATAAAAAAAAAAAAAAAACAAAGAAATTGAAAGCATCTTCCGGTACAGAAACAATCAGCAGAGCCTTCTAATTTGTGAGACATAGAAACATACTATACCTGCATCATAACTGATGATGCTTCAAAGAAGAAGATTCCAGATGAAATAAACAATGGAAAGAACATTCCGGTACAAGCAGCCATTGCGGCTAGTGCTCCACCTAGTGCCAATGATCCTGTATCTCCCATAAATACAGATGACTTGTAGCGATCATGCAACAGAAAACCAACACACGCCCCTGCCATAGATGCTCCAAATATAGCCATTTCTGTGTGTGATGTAGACAAATAGTTAGTAGAAGTATGCATAAAATCTCTATTTATCTCTTCACAGTAGCATTCTAATATTATTGCTCATTCATCAGACATGTTGAAAACATGGTTGAAACCAAGATCAGAAGGACATCAACCAAAAGCTATGTTCCCTAGCTTCGGAAGCAATTCACTGGTGTATTCTGAATTTTCAGAAAAACCCTTTCCATTATATTTCAAGCTCAAAGAAACCCATACAAACCAGGGCATATTGGCAGCACTGCAATAGACATGGCTATAAAGGCCAATGCAGCAGTTCCACTGGCCAGGCCATCAAAACGATCCATTAAGGTAATGCCAGTTCCCATGGAAACAAAGCACAAAGTAGTCAAATGAGTAATAGTATTTCCCTAAGTTCACGAGGCCCAAAGGTGCTGGTAAAGGAACAAGCATTTTCCTGCATTACAGAAGGAGAAAAGGATAAGAAAAAGATCATTCTGTTGAACAACTCCTCCAAAATTAGGAGTGTCTGTATCACACTATAAGACAAGACAGCCCAAACTAATGCTTGCTCTTCTTCCTTGGTACAGCATACAAAGCAAAACATATATGAAATTTATTGAGCTACTCTCCATCAGGGAGTTTGACTGTACACACTATAGGCAGCTGTCATGCTTAATAATTTTTTCCTTTTTATTCTCACAGGAAAACAAAAAAAAAAAAAACCCTAAACCCAATTAACTCCCTACCACGTGAAACTATAAAAAAGGTGTTTTGAAGAACCATTGCCTCACTTTTTTTTCTCTTCTTCTGTTCTTTATATTCTTTTTTCTCCTTTCATTCTGCTCCATCTTCTAAAGAAACATAAATATCGTGTGTCAACTTCATGTTGAATTCATATACAAATTTAACAACCAGGTAAGACCCAAAAGGTAACAAAGTATCATCATCAAGAGGGGGAAAAACAAAAAGAAAGGTCCAACAAAATGTACGCTTTAAGTCATTGCTAAAAGTCTAATATCATTACCAAATTGAAATTCTTGTTGCAAGAACATGAATTAAATACTGAAGCAAGGTAATGTCTCAAATTCTTCCAATCGTTTTTGCTTAGATGGTCCATCATGGATTGGGCTAGGTTGCTGAGAAATAACTGCAGCTTCTATGTTTGGAAATATAAAGAGAAAATCACCATTGCATCATGCAATGAATCAATTTTCTTGTTAGAAACATTAATGGGAATTATTTAAGAAAAGGGCATCTGACTTTTCAGGAAGAGTATCAAATATTAATTGACTTTGTAAGTTTCAGCACAATGTATATGGTCCTGGATGGCTAACCAATAGATAATTAGTTAAGCAAGTTACTATTAGTAAAATGTTAATCAGATTAGTTACAGGAATGTATACATGCTGTAGGGTGATGTTATACATGAGGTATCCAACCAAAATGAAAACCAGGTCCCAACAGCTCCCTGCAAAAGATGCAAATAGTCAAAACTACCAAGTTTCTCAACAAAATTTTGACAACATTAGGAAGAAGGGTGCTAATAAAGCAAACAATTGGACAAAAATTTACCTCCAGAAAAATTTTTATCCACGCTGATGAACTGCTCTTATGATTCTTAACAATCAGGATTATGTCATCCAGCAGACCAATCACAGCAAATGCTAGTGTTGCCACTGCTGCTCCAGAAACTTCACCAGAAGAAAAGCCAGCTATGAATTTTGCGACACCTACACCTACTGGTACAAAAAGCAAGCCACCCAATGTCAGGGTTGGCTTTTGAATAACATGCCCAGATGGCCTTCTTTTTCTGACAACTCGACAAATCTTCAAGCCATTGAGCAATGGGACACATACATAACCCACAAAGGAGACCAAAGCTCCTGATATAATGAAGGGGCGTAACAAGTAAAATGGTTCCAAGGGTAGCCTAACAATCTTCCATGCACACCAATCCACAAATATAAGCAGTAATGTTATGAAGAATATCAGGCCCAATGCCATTAGAATCCCAACTTTGACCCTGCAATTAAATCATGGAGACAGATGGTCAAACCAAAATAAAGTCCACAAAAGGATTAAAAAGAAGCCTTACTAATCAATTATATGGGGTTAATAGAAGACATAAGACCCTACAGAAGGATGCAAAATGGCTTTAGAATGATCTATGACCCACAAATGAGAAGCCATATGATTGGTGGTATACATATGGGATGTTTTCTAGCTCAAACAATTTAGAGGAACTAGCCGGCCTTTACTGCTTTTCCCAAGAAATATTCTGAAATGCGATCCTCTGTAGAATACTAAAGTTTGGCTCAAGCACAGAATTCTTAGTATCATAGCTGGAAATCAAAATATTATAGAATTCATCAGAACAGGAAGGTTGGGGCTGGTAGAATGCTCAAGATTATGGTTGATGATTGAGCAGAATATTTCAATGCCACTGACTTTCAGGAAGCAAAATCTCAGTCATCCAAACCAAACAACTAGTAGCTGTTGAGTTTTTGGTTTTCCAGGGTAGACAAAGTCATGTTATCTCTTTAGCTTCCTCCTTGAACAGATTTGCCTACACTACCTTTGTTTGCTGCAACCTTATGAGTGTTATCCACATTTGCTAGTCACAAACGAAAATTTCTCACAACCAGGTTTATAGAAGAAAACATCCAGAACCAAGCACAAATACGAAAGCATTCCCCTTGCCTATGTTTTCGGTGGTCATCCTTCCCAATCATTGCAAGCCTGTGAGCTGCAACTGTAAGAGAATCATTAGTAGGTGTAGAAGCAATAGGCAAATCAACATCACTCAGTGGATTAAGTGCATATTCTCCATCAGCATCTTCCCCATCGCTAGATGATAGAATGTACCCAGAAGACCACTCATTGTCACCCCATTCATCAAGCAGAGACACACCAGCGTCCTACAAGCACAAAATTAAACCACTGACCAATAGAGAACAAAAAATGCATAAGCAGAACTGATCTTTGATTGCTCTCTCTCTATATATACATCAATACTGTTTCTATCATTTGTCAACCTGAAGTCTGAATGCAGCCTAGCTTTTCATTTTAAGCCTCTGCATTCTTTCTTTTTGTCTGCAGCCAACAAGTACCAAAACTGAATATAATTCAACAAGCATAAACCAAGAACAACATGTGCAGAAAATACACAGTAGTGGTAACATTTATGCTTGTCTGACAATCCAATTTCCTAGATGACCAAAAATTTAATAGCCAACATTGCATATAAAAAACAAATCCACCAATGATTGGAAATACTACTAAGCTTCCCGCCAAAACAGATACAATCTAAACATCCAAAATTGCACAACAAAAATCCACCAAGGATTGCAAATTACAGGAGCATTTCAAAATAAGCACCAGAATTTACCTCACCAAAGGCCTTAATTTGAACAACCCGATCCTGCAAACCAAACCGAAGTTTTCCAACAACTGATCCACGGACCTACACAGAACAAAGAATAATATAAAGAAAACATCAACAACCATAAATAAGGCCAAGACCAATCACAACCATAAACGAAACAAATCCATCTCGCAACAGCTAAAAGTTACCAATTCATTCGCTTTGCCCATAATCTCCATACAAAATAATAATAATAATAAATGATAAATAACCAAGAATCAAAAATTGAATTAATTAACAGTTTCACTCAAGAATCAAGATCCATGATTCCTATCACTTTTCATTTCCTGTCCTTGATTGAACATCCAAAATAAAAACTAATCCAATCGGTCATGCCTGCTTGGAAAATAAAAAATAAAATAAAATAACAAATTCAAGACACCTTCGGACGGAGAAATGAACCGAACCGGAGCGGAGAGAGACGAGCGGCGGCGATTGGAGACGGAAAATAAGAGAAACTGCCAAGGTGATTTAGAGATCGCATTGTTGCTTAGAGAAGGCGGCGAGTAAAGCGGCTGCAATTAAAGAGGAGCGACGCCATTAATTAGGTGATGCCGAAGAGGCCATTTGAAAAAATAAAAATAAAAAAAAATTGGAGGCAACGCTGACTATTTATATAATATTATAATAATACAAGTCAAAATAGCTTGTGAATATAGGAGAACTAGCCGGATGAAATATGGTGGCCGAGGCGGTGGCGGTGGCGGTGTTGTGGAATATCCCAAAAGTCAGAAGCTAAATGTACGATGTTCTCAAAGCTATGGTTAGAGCCTTTAAGTTCAGTACCCGCCATTTTCGAGCGTGATTTTCCGGGTGGGACTCTCCTCCCTCCCTCCCTTTTTCTTCCCTCCACAAATCAACCGGATTTCAAATTTC
Source organism: Ceriops zippeliana (assembly GCA_037897445.1). Taxonomy (NCBI): domain Eukaryota; kingdom Viridiplantae; phylum Streptophyta; class Magnoliopsida; order Malpighiales; family Rhizophoraceae; genus Ceriops; species Ceriops zippeliana. Next base: position 2,386,790 of record JBAPLH010000115.1, read on the forward strand.
TAAGATGATGAAGATTTCCCCAAATTTATTATTTTTTAATTATACTTTTTTTATATAATTTTTAATTCACTTATTATTAGTTTATTAATTAAATTAAATTTACATAAATTATTTTTTATTTAATATATATATATTGATACATTATGTAATAAATATATTTCATTTTTACTGCTATATCTGATGTGTACTAAATACCTAATTTTTATTTAATTTGCGAGTAACTTGCCACACTAACTAAAAGAAGAACAAAACAAGTACCCAAAATCCAATTCCAAGGCCCAACCCCTTACATCCAAACCGATCCCCTTGGGCCGCTGAAAACCAAACCCGGATATCATCAACTACCGGCCCGCAAAGGGAGCTCCTATCATCGGTCATGGTATTGTAATACACACTGTAAAAGGCAATGCGCGTCCTCTCACCCGCGGCCGTGAAGTTCAGGTTAGCAACTTGGAACGTCGAATTGGAATTCGGCGTGTAGTGGACATTTTGGGCCTGATCTCCGGCAAAGGCCGTGACTGCCAGGGGTTCCTTGCACTTGTCCCCGGCGTGGCCCAACGAAAACGTCATGACGTATGGCTTGTTGGGTGTGGTTTCCACCATTTGTGAAATTATGCCTTCCTTGCCGGAAAACAATTCAACGGCACGTTTGCCTCCCGGCACGGAGTAATGGTAGGAGTCAATATAGCGAACTGCCCGGTTCGAGTCGACGGTCCAACCGGGCAATGAGGAGGTTGCTTCATCGAAGTTGGTAGGGAGCAAGACTCCTAATGAAACGTCCCTGAACATCCATGGACCCACCTCAAAGTCGCCATTGATAACTGCATTGTCTGCGGAAGAAAACATAGCAGAAATGTTCTTGCTTTTTGGGGGGGGGGGGTGCGGATTTGACAAAAATTCAAATGAAGGACGGAAGGAACGAGAAAAGGGGATTGGGGAGTACCTCTGGGTCTCTTGGGAACGAAAAGTTTCTTGATGGCAACGTCATCGATGATTGGCCCACAAGTGGGGTCATCCTCCATTCCGGGATTCCGAAAAACCAGCGTGACTTTATCATCCTGCGGCTCAAAAGCCACCGCATATGGGTCCCACCCGTGAACATTGTGCAATGTCTGCAGGTCTATGCTCTGTGATGCAGGTGGCACTGACACGTTTAACGACTCCATCTGGGCGCACGTGCGAGCCGCGCTGAACGTGACCGAGTATACGGAGCCCTTCTCCACCGTCAGATCTTGGCTCAGCTCGGCGTCATTGCCCAATCTCGCTGCGTGCGCACCCTGAGGTACGATGAGGACCATACCGCCCTGTTTTTGCCCAGACGATACCAACTCTACGGTGCCGTTGGTCTTCCAGCCGGGGATCTCGCTGGGCCCCTCTGCTATGGCCTCGCTTGGAAAGCCTTTTGCCGGGGCTGCTTCAAAATCACCGTTTGTAACCAATCCTGCATCGCCACAACAGCAATTTCTTTTCAATTTTTTTTAACGCCAAATTATTTAAATATGATATAATATTTGGAAAGATTTATGTTATGCATTTATGACCATTAGATTCATGATCAGGATGGTGTTATCTTACCGTGTTATAACCTGTAATTTTCAATCTATTTATGTAACATTTTCGTAAAGAAATACGTAAGCAATGTGTCGCATTGACAAGGATAGCACATGCACTAACTTGTCCACCAAACAAGAAATCACAGCAAAGTGCAAGGCAGCAACCAACGAGTACAAACCACCAAACATGTTTAGTTGTTCCCCCAAAATTATTTTACAACAAAAAGTCAAACCTTAATAATGCGGGTTTTTTTTGGGGGGTACATACATCACTTGAATTTACTGACACGCATACATGTGCCATGTGTGTGCTAGATTGACACATAGTATTATTAAAATTATTAATTTAATTAATCCCATTGATAAATAGCCCAATTCATGTAATCCAAATACTTTTGCCTCAAATTTCATGACCTTAAAAAGTCAATTGGATGTACTTAAATTTGTTTTTTTTTTTTTTTTTTTGGTACAAAACCTCTTCTAACATGCAATATATTTTGCTGCCAATAGTAAAGGTACTTCTAAATAAAAGTAAAAATGATAGGTTCATAATTCATAGGAGGCATTTCCATTATAATAAGCAAGCCACAAACAATATTGAGATCCAAAAAAATAGAGGGGATAAATGAAGAAAAACTAAGGATACTCACCTTATCTTTATTCAAAGGCTTCAACTCGCAAGAGAACCACCAAGAAAAATAAGAGTAAGAAAATCTAAAAATGGCGCAATGCCCATGAAAGGCAACTTCTTTCTGACAACATTTTATTTTTACTTTTCCATTTTTTATTTTTATTTATTTATTTATTACTTCTGGAACCTCAATACGACAAAGTAAATGATGTTAGATGCTGAATGCACACACAAAGCACAAGAAGAATCTGCCGCGTTCAGTGGATGGGCCCTACCTCACAGTCTTGGACCATTTTCCTAGTGCCTGACTACTTAGACTCCAAAGAAAAGGTCCATTATCTACTAGTGCCGTCCACTTTTTAAGTTCAATAAAATTAGGGCCGAAGAGAGCAAAAAAAAAAGAGAAATAATGGTTGTGGGGAGGGGGGGGTGCGCTCTTAAAAGTCTAAAACAGAGGAGATTTGACATTTTTTCTGTTCAAAGGAGTCGACTGTTTAGGGATACCTAAGAAGTTAAAAAAGCTCTCTTATTCAAAAATCTTGAGTTTTAATGAGGAAGGTTTGAAATTTGTCAAAATAAAGAAAAATTGTATAACTCACAATCTATTGAGTTTTTTTTTTTCAATAAAAAAAAGTTGCAACAAAATGACTATGAAGAAAATGGCTTTGGGAAAAGCACTCTGTTCGTTTTGCTGGTTTAGGGTAAACCAAAAAGAGCGACAATTTGGCGGGAATATGGTCCACTCATCACGGGTCATGATGCAGTGAAAAAAATGATAGGGGTTCCCTCGCTAATGTAGGCTGCTAAAAAAGAAAAAATAAATCAACGTTTAGGGTAGGAATTGAAAAAAAGAAAAAGAAATTTAAAAAAAAAAAAAAAACAAGAAAGAATCTTTGAGATATACTAGTTGGTGGTGGTAGTGGGGCATGTAGGCTGATGAACCGAAATTATAACAAGCTTAAGAAGATCATAGTAAGTGTATTAATAAACTCCAAAAAATGAGATCTTTATCTTGTTAGAGAAATAAGTTCATCATTTGAGGCACTTTAGCAAAGCAAATCAGCATTTCGTGGTACCATTTGGGGGCCCTTTTGGGTTCCAAACTCCCCGAAACGAAAATGATGAACCCTGATCCAAAACCTTTATGCTTATTTCTACAAATGTGTGCTCATTCGAATCTATTTTCAACTTTCAATTCAATCTGGTTTCCATAAGAAAATGACCATCAAGAGAAATTAACAAGTATAATTGGTAATTTCACAAGAATCAAGCTCAATGACCCATCAAAGAGGCCTTCTTTAACAGAAACGCATTCTCAACAAAACCCACGTTGAATCGAAAGCGCGAGTGTCCAAGTAAGTAGAATGTTACTCAGGTCTCAAAAATAGCCATGACCCAGAAGAACAGAGAATATACTTACCATCTTCTCCAAGTATAGCAGTGCCACAAACAGTTAAGAGAAGCACATAGAAAGCCAACAGAAATTTGCTTCTAGTTAAGCTTCTTCCAAACATCTTCTTCGCCAAATCTCTCTCTCTCTCTCTCTATTTCCCCGTGTGTGACTGTGTTTAGAAGGGCAAGTGAAGAGGGTAGAGAGAGTGTCCCCTTTATCGAGATTCGAGTGCATTGAGCTTTTGTCACTTTCTTTGTTTAATTGAAATTGGTAGGCACCTTTTCTTTTTGTTAATCTTTTCTTTTTCAGACTTTGACAAAAAAGACCACTTTTTATTTGGACTCTAGCGTGCAAACACACTATTTGATAAATATAAATAGATATATTCTAATTTATATTATATAAAATAATATTTGAGATTTCTTCAAATTTATATGAAAATTTATTATACTTTTATATAATTCTATTATGTGTATTAAATATAATTTATGTGGTATAATTATATCATATTTAATTATAATTATCAAACAGTATGTTTATTGAATATATATATTAAAGACGGTCTGTTCCTTCATTGTTCTCAGAAGGCATCAACAAACAACACACAATCAAAGGAATTTTCCCACATCTCCTCCTCATCAGTTAGGACCACTAACATTTCTCAGCTGTTACGATTCCAAATAACTTCACTAATATCATGTTATCCTATGCTGGCATTGTGTGTCATACATATCTACAGAAGCTGCGACCACAAGGAAGCATGGGCACTGAGAGCCAGATGACAGAACCAGGATCTATCCTTGGAGAGTGGTTTGACCGAGGACCAAAAGAAGAATGTAATCTAGGGCAACATGCGAAGGTTACTTGCGTGGAGGTCCATTGCATGAAGCCAAAGACCCGAGTCTACAAGAAAAAGAAACAAAAGGATAGGCCTCAGTTTTGCTAGGAATATGGATGAAGTAAGTTCGACAGTTAAGACTGGCCGAACAGCTCTTTGGGCGTATTCGAAAGGTCAAGTTTCTAATGGAGAGAGGGGCAGATACAAAACAACCTGATGCCAGAGGTTGATTCCAAAAGCACTGGCAGTACAGCAACGTAATGAAGACAGTAGGATGCCAGATGAACATAGGATAGATTTTCTTGGGCCAGAAACCAGAGAAGACAACAGCAATGGTAAGGGCAAACTCAGAAAACACAGGGGCCCATTTTAATCAACTACAATGCCAAAAACAAATCTGCATTCTTTAGCGCATGCATTCCAAAGGAAGTGAAAAACTTAACCAAGAAAAGACTTGCCATTCATATGGAGTCACAACACAGTTGCATCACAAAGATAACTTATGACGTTAATCATCTCACCTGATTCCACGGAAGGGCTGCTCAAAATTGCCGTTAAGCACTGTCTCCCCTCGATAGAATATTTGAACATAAACCTGAATATTAGGAACAAGTAACATACTTATAAGAAAATGTACAAAAAATGGTGATTGAAGCCAAATGGATGTTATATCTTCAACATTGAACAATAAGCATTAACGATGAGAATGCATAAATAGATGATAAATATCTGCTTGTCCTCCAAAATGAAACTGAAAATACTTATATTAACATGACGAGAATTATTCAATTCTAATGTAACCATGAAGACAACTTGTACGTTTCAAGCAAATGCAAAATGAAATTCAAAGAAAGATGTAATACACATTCGTTTATCAAATGAGCCTCAGAAGCAATAAGGGAAAATTTAAAGAGTTACAAATTGTGGCACTTTGGCCACCACCTTTGTGCAAAAGCTCAACCTATCTATGGAAAACTCTGATTAAACCAATTACATCTAACATCATGTTGTAATCTGGTGGGCCATTAGATTCATTTTCCATGAAGCCCTTTCTTTCTATATACATTGGAGTGGAGCCCTTATCAGAGACTACTGCTCACATAAGAAGGAAAAATTCGGGTCACCAGTAACTTTCTTGATTGTCTATGCAAAGTCTTCAATTTGGAAGAAAACCATGCAACAGTGTGTTCCTGTATTTTGGAAGTGATGCAAAATCAGCTTCCCTGCTACCACAAGCTTGCACATGCTTTTCTTCATATAAAGCTTTGTAGGGAAAACTCAGAACCCCTTGTGCTTTTAATAGGAAAAGGATGAGCTTCTGAGTTGAAGACAAACTTATCCAGCGGAAGAACAGAGCTATCCCCAAATAGTAAATACAAGTATTTCAATGTCTCGCCTAAAAAAATGTTTCCATCTTGTCTCGTCTCTGAGGAGGGAGCATAGTGACATCATCTAAAGAAGTATATCCACCAGAATGAACCTTTGTATGCTTCTCAAATGCTTCAAAGATCTGCCAACCCCATTCACGATATCTGCAGTAGTCGATATTTGGTTAAATCCCTCAATAATAATGAAAAACTATGAAAAAATCTTGCTTTTGTGTGCAGTTTAGAGAAAGCAGCCAAAAAAAAAACATGAAAGCCCAAACACTGAAAGTTCTAAGGAGGATACTTTGTGTCTTCTGTGATGCGATACAAGACAAATAGTGATTCTACAGTCTCTGGGCGTAAGAGATTATGATGATCAGCCCGCTTGATAATTATGTCATCGACAAACCTTGAATTCTTATTCCCACCATCAAGACCCCCTTCACCATAATCCTGTTAATTATGAACCAAATCAGCCAAAAAAAACAAAAAAAAGATGCAACAGCTTGTAGAGAGGTCATTCAACAAACCTCAGTGTGAAAATAAGCAATTTCTGGGGCAAGGCCTGTAGAAGTTACTGAATACATCTGGAAGCAAGTATGTGCTAAATCTTCTGCAAGCTTCAAATTTTCGAGGTCGTCAAACTTGAGCAAATTATCTTTCATTGCCTTTTTCTTAGTGATGCCCTTAGTGGCACCAAGAGCAAGCGTACCAGGCAAAAAGCACACCTTAAAAAGAGAGTTGAAGAGGTATTAATTTTGTGATAGTTGTCACAAAATAAAGAGTGGGAGCTTGCAATTTAAGTCCATCAACTTGCAATAAATATTAATTCAATGCATTGGATCAGAAAAAAAATTCTCATCTAGGATGCGTTTTAGAATATCACAGATAAATCAAATTATCAAATTCACAAAAAAAAATTCTCATCTAGGATGCGTTTTAGAATATCATAGATAAATCAAATTATCAAATTCACGTAAGTGCTCATAAGTCACCAAATTTCAGAGATGAAGATCAGGGAAGCCAGCAGAAAACACCACCAAAATGTGCACAGAAATGGAAGCAATATTGCTTGATGGATAAAGTAAAACTAGTTTCCAATTAAATTATTGAATTGTTTTTGTAGCCTTCATTGAAAGAGTTGCTTGGAAAAATGTCTCTTAAATTCCAGTATCTTTTGAGGCACTGAATACATTCACAAAGTTTTCATGATTCAAAAAGATATTCAGAGTAAACCACAGTAAAGGAAGAGAGGATAGGGAGGAAAACAAGGAAGAACCATACATAACCATAAAAGTTCCAGATTAGCTATCATTGTAATTTGAAGTGTTTCTAAATTTTGCATTGTGAAGTGAGAAAGCACCATTGAACAACTGATTCTTGAATTGACCAGACAAAATATTTGTGTTAAGAAATCAGGCATCCTTCAGGGTGAAAGTAGCAATACTCTACATGTCATTTCAATTATGTTGTGTAGCATCACACCAAAGTTTAGCTAAAACTAGAAAACACTCACTGCATGCAACACCATGCCCCTTGGCAGTTTGAGACTCTATGGGACTTCCGACAAAGATTTACAGTGAACTTATAAAATCATGTTCAGTAAGATGAAATGAAATGCAATTTAGATTGCCAACTATATTTAAACCTCTAAAAGAGGTAGGCAGAAAGCACCGGGCAATGAGAAATGCACATTCCTTCGGATCAACAGTGGGCATATTGTCAAATGAAACAGATAATTAACATTAGTGATGCAGCAGTTAAAGCAATAATTCACACGCCGTCACTAGGAAGTGTGTCAATGTGGTGTGCCTCTACTTGACAAATGGGCTAAAGAGTTTGTGCTTCAATGTTCCAATTGAAAATAAAACAACCATCTCATGCAAAATGTGTCAATCAACACTTCTGACATTTTGAGGGACATCCGACCACAACATAAACCATTAGTCTAACATGGGTAAGGTCAATGGACAATAATTATCTAACTTTATCTGCCCAGGCCTCAAATATCACAAGCAACAGTGGAAGAAAGCTACCAGCTACACCAAAACAAATATAAGAAGATAGAACCACATACCAGGTGATCCATTTTTGGACTAAAACCTCCACTAGTACCATAAGGCAATTCCCCAACAAAAACTAATCCATTTGGGATTGACTTCCGAACAAGTAGGTGCTTGACTCCCTTCATTGCTTCCTCATACATGTCATACAGATATGTATGGTTACTATCTTGGTTGGTCATCTGCTGAAGCCATACTTTAATTAAGTACTCATAATAGCTGTCACCACGAGATCCAAGCCTAATATTTTCTCCACTAAATTTACCAGAATCAGGGCTGCATTAAGGAGGAAGAAACATCAAACAAAACTAAACATTTTGTCTCATTAACCTGCAAAACATCTCTCAGGACATAAGGAGAAATTGAAGGACAAAAGAAAGCTACAGATTATATTGGAAAAATATACCTAAAAATGAATCACAATTAAATTAAATCCTATGTGTGAGATAGGATGGAGGGATTGCAATGTAAGTATGGTTTTCAAAAGAAGAAAGAGGTCAGAGGGCATATAGTGGACTGAAATGCTATGTTGTTGCATAGGCCAGGCACTGAACTAAAGGGAAAAAAAAAAATTAAAACTTAACTGCCTTCTTTTCCTTCCTTGCAATAAGATAGGAAAAGGAAATCTATTTTTAATAAAGGAAAAAAAAATTCCTTATTGCCATTGAAAGAAGAATTGCAAGATATAACCCTGAATTGCTTCATAATTCATTGCCATTAAATCAATTTCTTATAGATTTTAGATAACAGCAAAATGTAGGACTACTGCAAGAGATTTCACCACTAACAAATGTTGGGCAGGATGGGCAGGAGGCTCACGAGAGAAAGGAAGAGTAATTTCTTTCCCTTCTTCACACAGCAGCAAACAACCCAATTCATAAGGGACAACAGAGTAAACATCAAAGGTTAGGAATTATGTTCAATTATAAAACAATTAGGAAGTCAGAAACCTCCCAGAGGGTACAAGATTCTCAAACTAGGTGCAAGCTATGCTTCTCAAACTAGATGTGAGCTACATTTCTCAAACTTGATATGAGCAACAATAGAGTGCATATACTAATATATGATTAAGATGCCATCAACAAAAACAAGCTCCATATCTTGCAAAATACTCGTGTCTTTTTTATTAATACCAGCAGCAGTACATGTCTTCCACATGATTGATAATTCTGATCGCTCTCTCTCTCTCTCTATCTATCTATCTAATTTGGCATTTTTTAAAGTGAAAATGGAACATCATTACTTCCTTTGCGTATGGGGAAAAAAATGATATTTCAACTTTAATCAAATATAAAATAGAACCTAAATAGAGGATATTAATATTAATCCTGAAGTATAATTTGATTTTTGAGAAAAAAAATGACCAAGCTTTCTCATTATATAGCAAGTAATTTTAATAAACAAAGGGTCAAAAGGTGTTCCTCTGGGGACAATCCAGTGGTTAAAAACTTCTATGCTTGAGATTTCAGATTTTAATCCTAGAAGGGAAGCATGGGACTTAAGGGGAGTGTGTGATTTATGAGATTGGAGAGAGTTACCCCCACTGTGTAGCTCACAGCCAATTGATCCCCTAATGGACCCCCCCCCCAAAAAAAAAAATCATTGAAAAATATCCTGACTTATGCACAGAATATGGTTGGTTTTTCAAAAACCAAACCACAAAGCTACACTAGAATAATATTGAACATTTTTCTTCTTGTAATATTCTTACAAACACATTATGAGGAAAAACAAAAAAGAATTAAACCTTCTTAAGCCTTTAACTATAGAAGGTAGTGTTTGAAACATGTTTTCCTGGTAATAGTCCTAATTGACTCACTTATCTAAAGGAAAGATTTTTTTGGCCAACCTACACCATTACAAGGTAGAAGCCACTTGGTGGCCTGACACATTTTGTGTGACAGACCTACAAGCAAGCATGTTTCATATAAGGTTAATGATAAGAAGGAGTAACTACAACCAATGAAGCACATATGTATATGGTAAAATAATGATAACACTACTAACACAGTAATTACGCTAGCAAATAATAAAGCTCCCTAGTACATGTGTCTCTCATCAATCAACAACATCAAATTTCTTTGAAGACAAAGAAATCATCATACATATGAAGTTGAGGGGATGAGTGCATACGAACATACAAAGTTCTCTAAATGGATGAAAGTACCTCATGTAGATAGGAACCAGACCTTCCACCTTTGGAAGATTCCTCATATGCTCCAAAACTTTCATAGCTTCAATGCTGTATTTTGGATCACCAGAAACAGCACTGAGATAATTAAACTCAAGCTGTAAAGTAGACACCTCTGAAGTGCTACTCATTCCATCAGGTGATCGGTGTGCAGAAGGATTGTGCAGAACAACATCACTAAAAGGAATAGGAGTCGGACTAGAAGTAAAAGCCAATAGCAGACGGTCAGCCAGGTTTCTAGCAGCTTTGAGATAAACAAGTGGCTTAGGACCCTTGAGCATTAAGTTTGACCCTTGCTCCCCTCCACTTAAATGATATGCACTTAACAGACCACCCAAGACACGGATTGTAGTCTCAAATAAATTAACTTGGCCTTTCTTGCTGATCCTGTTAGAAAGCTCTGATTCAATCCAAGAGCCAGCATCAAAGACAACTTCATCAACACCCATTATCATTGCAGTATCAAGTGCATCCACAACAGTAGCTCCAAGGCCTCCTAGCCCATCAACTCCCTGCTTGCTCAGCGGCATGAGCTCATCATAACCCATTGCATACCTTTTATAGCCAGACCAACCATGGATGAAAGCCTCCTTGACCTTTTGTTGCCTTTCTCTCCATTTTGATTCGGTAACTTGCATCAGTGTTTTATTACCATCGCCTCCCTTTTCATCAGGTGATAATCGAGGAGGAAGCCTTGGTGGTTTCCTCCAAAATCTTGAAAGTTTACTATTACTATTTGTATTGACCTTCTCTATATCATTTGAGTTCATCCCCTTTGCTTTCCCATCAGAAATTGGATGAGGAGCACTTGAATGTGTTACCAACAGATATGCCAAACCAAAGATCATCAATAACATTAGAAACTTGCCTGTACTACAACTCATACAATCATGCTTCTTCAAGTTACTAGCAAGCAAGGACGGCATAATCACCTGAAATATAAGGACACAATGAAGTGGGAGTCATTAGAGGTATCAAATCACAGAACAAATCTTTATAAATACAAAGAAAACAACAGTGATTTTACAGCCTTAAAAAATTTTTTTCAGAAAACAGACATTTTAATACCATTCCAAAATAACCATATTCATCCTAATTCCGTCTCAAGATCTAATATATCTTAGAAATTAAAGAATCTAACACATGACAAGATGCAATCAAAGTCGCTAGACTAAACTGCAGCAATTCAACGCAGAGAGTCAGAGGAAACCCGAAGGCGACAATCGATGAGAGAAGAGAAGAAGACAAAAGCAATGAGACCTAAACCAGAGAGAGAGAGAGACCTTGGTGAAGGAGCGATGGCGGAACTTGGCGTTATCGTAGTGCAAATCTTTCATTGAATAAGGCAAAGCCTTCGACGTCATCGTCTGACTTATTCAGGCTTCGGCCGTGATCCGCCGCCCTCCCTCGGATACGCTCTCCGCCTTGTGACTCTGTGCACGGGTGTGTAAGGTTTAGCTGCTGCAGGAGAGATGTAAGAGAGAGAGACAGAGAGGCAGAGTCCCTTCTTCCCAAGGTCAATGGAACGATGTACCGAAAAGTGAGATGAGAGATGCCATCGGTTGCCCCGTTGTCCACTTCTTGCCACCTCGACGATGCCGTAAGACAACTACGCGCTTTTGGTTTTATCTGCCGATCCGAATCCCATAATACCATTTCTTTCCTCAATTATTATTACTAATTATTATTACTTTTGTTAAAGGGTTTTATTAAATAGGTTAAAATGATAAAATCAAATAATTATAATTAATTTTTATACTTTATAATATAAATTTTTTTATATTTATTAGTTTTGAGTTTATTTCAATTTTTTCTTATTTTAAAGTCAGATTAATTACAATAATTACTAAATATAAAATAGACTAAAAAATAAACAAAAAATTAGTCACAAGAACGTGTTGATCTCTTTTCAAATATTTAAAAATTTTAAATAATAATCAAAGGGTTATTTTAAAATTGAAAGTGGTCTTCAACTAAAAGTCTGCCTTGTTATTACAAATGCAACAACTATTAATAAATTTTTGTTTCTTTTTTTTGCCCTAAAATGACAAAACATCAGTTATTTTGATTGGTAAAATGCTTTTAAAGAGATCAACCAAAATTCTAGAATATCGATGTCCCCACTTGTATGAAAACAAAGCTAGAGGACCCTGATATTGCTTGAATTAACAAAAACTTTCCATATGCTTTATTTATTATTATTATTATTATTATTTTATTAATAATATATCATGATCATATTTTATTAAGAGAAGTGTTGAGCTAATACAAATACAATCACTTTGTTACCTTTCTTCAAATGGTCAACAGTCAATCCTGTTCTGTTCCGAGGATGCCTCCCACGAGTCACAAACAAAATTGACGGACATTGACTCTCATTTCTACGTCAATGCCCAGATATACGTTCCCCCAACACCATCCCCACCCCCAAATTGATCAGAAGCTGCACTTGCTCTTGCGTTAAAGACCAGCCTAATGTCATGGAATTAGGCTTCATTCTGTATCAATACTCTCTTAACCATGAAGTCAAATGCATCTTTGTGAATTTCGAAAGTATTCTCGAACAGTTATTTTTTAAAGAAGGAGTACTTAATCAGGTGAAAAAATCTATTAAATTATGAAGTTAGTTGAAACTAAAAAATTTTGATTTGACAATTTACAGATTACATACAATATTATAAGGATAAAGATATAATAAGAACGTCACGAGATTTGAGTAGGGAGGATGTCATGGTCCATCCAAATTTTTAGGATAACAATTAGACTAGGTGTTCAGTGGATTTAATTTAACAATGTTTTTAAACTGGTACGGGCCGTGACACCAAGCTATTTATGATCCAAGCTACCATCAACTACTATCTGACCAGCCTAGTAATTGACGAGTGAGGAGGCAATTTTGTGCCAAAAGAAAAGACTGGATTTGAATCTGCCTATATACGTGTGTGTGTGTGTGTATATATATATAGATTAATTATATAATCTTCTTATAAATAAAATAAATGCTCCCTAATAATCTTCCCGCTTTCTACTTAAAATATAAAATGAATTTAAGAGGAATTAAATTTGAAATTGTGTGTTTAATTTGTATAATTTTGATAAATGTAGAACTCGATTGATCACCAAGAATAATTCATAAATGACAATTGCATAAATCAACAATAGAGAAAGAAGGTCTTGAAAACTTGCATTTATATTCAATCACATTAGTAATATAGCTAAAAGATCAAGTTTCTTTTGTTTTTGACTATGAGAATGTAACCACACTTTAACCAAATAAGAGAGAAATCGTTACACTATTTTTGTAACTTGAATTTAAGAAATTTATTCTTTAAACTTTTAATAATATCTCTTGAAAGAGTTTTTTTTTTGTATTTTTTTACTCATAAAATAAATTTATTTGTTATAGTCTTATACTCTTATATACCTATACTTTTACGGTAATAAAAATCTATATTTTATATATATATATATATATATATATATATATATATATATATATATAATTTTAAATTTTTTATGACTAAATTAACTATATTGGTTATAATCTTTTATTTAATACAATTAAAATTATTAGTGTTTTTTTTTTTCAGAGAAATAAAAGAACTATCAATTCTTGGTTTCCTTCGATCTCTGCCGTCAATACTTGTGAGAGCTAAAATTAAACTTAATTATTGTCCCTTTTTATCTTCCATGTTTCCAAGAACTGTTGGTTTATTTCTTAGATTGTTTTTTTTCTTCAAGCTATGTACCTTGTTTGTTTTACTTCAAAAGGAAGATTAAATGCATATGGGATTAATTGGGGCACACGGATTCTCTTGCTGTTGATACGGGCGCAAGACACAACTATTTTAAAACATTTAATCGTAGGTATCACTTCATTCTTGCTTCCGATTAAGGAAGGCAAACGATCAACTTCAAAAGCCTTTTGGATATTTAAAAAAAAAAAAAAAAAGGTCACAAGAAAACACTTAAATCACAGTTTGCAGTTGATACAGGCGTAAGTCTTGACTATCGATCCTCCCATATTCGATAGGGGACTTCTGCCTTACATATAATGGCTGGCCGGCCTGAATTTTTCCTTACGGAATCAAATATCAATGTGATGATGTCTTTAGAGCATCGTCTTTAATTTTCTATTGGATCGTTGCACCACATTGATCAACGGTCATTGATGGAATTTTCACACCCATGCATATCAGTTTTTATCCGCGGCCGGAGGCATCAAGCAGGCTGCAACTTCCCTCAGTAGTTGTGTGGATTTAAGTGGTCATCCCGATCCTCTTGTTCCCATAAGTTTGGAATGGACAAGGTTTGGATATCCTTTCGCTCCAACACTTCTCCTATGGTTTGCTTTTTATTGGTGGTATTGGGCTATGCAACTCTCTGCACCAAGGTGTAGTCAAATCTCTTATAGCTCTGATGTTACTGGCTAACAAATGTCGATAGCACAATTTCTTGGATTATCCTCAATCAATTGGCGACTGTAATTTGGGTCTAGCATGTCAGCTACTCTCTTCCTCAAGAGTCCAGTGACGTCTCTTCGTAAATAGGTAATAAACCGAGCCGTTCTTCCCCCAAAACATACGCCTTCAAGGGCGCATTGACAAGTCTAAAAATACCTGTAAAGTTTCCAAGGCATGTATATAATATATCTATTCTTGTAATGTAAGGCTGCCACGTAACACATTTTCCCTTATTTTCTAGCCTTTTTGCTTAATTCATCAACTCTCAATTAAAGTTACGGAATTCTATAAGTTGAGTGAGAATGCAAAAAAAAAATTCATTTCTGTCAATGAAGTAATTGAATATTGTATCGTTTGTTGGATAATTACTTATCAAATAAAATTACAGGAGTTATTATTGCACTTGAATATTTACTTATTTTTAGTTACGAAAACGTATTTGAATAGCTATTTTTTTAATAAAATAAGCTTAAATTTATTATTAATAAGAAGATGACTGAAACAAGGAGCAAATACCCCTTATTTGAAACGCTGCATAAAAGGCATTCATTTGGTTCCTAATCATGATATCATCTCATGTTTTTATTTTTGATTGAGTTTTCTGCTCAACTTCTGTACTTTTTTTTTTTTTTTGGTTTAATCAAAAGTCAATCATGACTTCACGTCCATTTGGATTATCCAATTGGTCACATAATGCACAAAATTTTCTCGGCATTGGAACAGAAATGCCATAAGCCCTTGTCATCAGTCAAATACAGCAAACCATTATCAACTCCTCGAAAGCAGGACAACCAGCAAATAGTCGATACATTAATTGAGCGGCCACCTTGAATTATAACATGCCGAAGCTTCAAGATCTAGAGGTTTTGAAAGACCAATGAAAGTAGGAAGCTTGAGTTCCCAATAAAATTGTAATATTCACAATGCTGCATTTATAATGTATTGAAGCACTTAACTAGTACTTAATAAT
Organism: Ceriops zippeliana; assembly: GCA_037897445.1. Lineage (NCBI taxonomy): Eukaryota > Viridiplantae > Streptophyta > Magnoliopsida > Malpighiales > Rhizophoraceae > Ceriops > Ceriops zippeliana. The sequence goes on from JBAPLH010000115.1 coordinate 2,402,259, forward strand.
AAATATATTTATTCAAAAGTCACTGTAAACCACGCACATATGTTCTTAACGTTAACTTAAATACTGACTTTGTAGTTTTATATAGTCTTACTAAGTAACGAATCTGGATTAACTTTTGGTTTAACTCTTGTTAGTTCTTGCATTGACATTTTTTGTAATATTTTCAAGTTTCGTTTCCCTTTTTATAGTCTCGTTTAACGTATCAGTACTCATCTTCAGCTTATACTTGGTGATGTCCGATTCCAGGGTTCCGAGTTTCAGCTCTTCTCAGGGCACCATATTAAAAATCATGAAGATAGTATTAAACAAATGAAAAATCAGTAAACAAGTTTTAAATTTTGGGATCTGTTGATAGGCGGTATTAAAGATGGTACAATCAATTAGATTTAAAGTTGCATGAAAATTATCAAGGATAAGAATGGCTTACATAGTTCATATTCTACGGTTGTTAGCAACAGTAATATCAAAATTTAACAATAATTTCAAACTCTATTTTGTAAAACAATAAATTGTTATCTTCGTTAATCGACTTAATGCACGTTCAACTGTTCCAAAGTTGTTTCTTAATGTGTTTTTCATTTTCGTTTTAAGGGAAACCAAAAGGACTTCTTTTCCATTCATGTATTAAAAAATTACAAAAATCAATCTAGGTTTGTGTTTTTATGCGATCGCAGTATGATTGACATTTAAAACTACTAAAATTAAAAATATATATTTAATAAGAAAGATAAATTTTGGTGTGATAGAAAGGTTTCCATTTTATACATATTTTTACCTCATTCATTACATTAGATTATTTTTAAATTATGTAAAATTATCTTTGTATAAATTATTAAAAATTATACCTGAGGATTAAATGTGAACTTACATCACCTAATTTTAATTATTAATTATAATTAACCTATTATTTATAAAATACATACCACTCTAACTAATTGTTAAAATTTAATAATATAAATCATCAAATTCACAAACATTTGTATTATAAAATCTTAAATTTCTATATTGTATAAATAAATAAATAAATATAGTAAATGATTAATATTAATAAATTATTGGAATCATAAAAATGAGAAATCCTTATTGAGCGCAATTCTCATAGCCCTTTTGTGCTAGATATAATGGAAAATTACAAGAATCAGTCCATTTTTAGCTATAATATGATAAATATTAAAAAAATTATTAAAATTGTACGTGAGGATTAAATGTTTTTCCTAACAATGACTCTCTTTCATGTGGAATAAAATGCTAGTCGTTTAATACAAAATCCAAACTTCCATGGTACATTGGTCTCCGTTATATTATTTGGTCATTGCCCTTTTTTTTTTTTTGAAAAAAAAAATATTGACACGATTATCCTAATTTATTATTCGTCTTGAGAGCATTTTGATAATTATTTCATATCTCTATTGTTTCATTCTGATAATATATATATATATATATATGTAGACACGCGCATACTCACATAAACCCTAAAGATAGCCGCATCCACCTCCACGTCCTCAAAAGCAACAATAAAACCCCTTGAGTTTAGCAAAATTCGCCAATCTCGTTGCTATCCGTGCTTTCCACCACCCTTTGGCCAATCTTCTTTCAGTGATCAGTGCAAATTAATGCTCCGTAGCCATTGCCCTAGATTCCCATGGGTCGCTTCAATAACCAAACCTTCAAATCCTTTTTATCGGTAACCTTCTTTCTCTTCCTTCTCATTATCACCTCCATTAATGCCTTCCCCTCTTCGTCCCATGGAATCCAACCCAAGATTCCTCCAAAAGAACCCACCACAAGATATCAAGTGTTGTACATCAAGAAGAACACCGCGCCTTTCTTTTTGGACCGTACGGCACCCAGAAGCAAGAACGAATATGGAAAGAAGAGGAAAATGGTGGTTAAGAAGAGAAAGAAGCAGAAGAAAGAAGAAGATGATGATGATCAAGAACTTCAAAGAGATGCCTTTCTCCGCCATGCTTCCAAAGGGTTTTGTTCCTCCTTCTGGCTCATCTCCATGCCACAACCAGCAACCTAGCTCCATGCCAATCACATCTCACTGCGATCTCTCGGCTGCTCAACCCTAGATAGAACCCCATAAAAACCTTGTTCAAAGAAGAAGACAGCTCGTCCAGTTAATGGGTATTTTCGTCAAGTTAATTTTCCTCCTTCTTTTGAAGATTTCTTGGTCATGAGATCTGTAATGTAAAAAGATTTTGTGTAATTTGTGACACAAGATAATGAGTGTAATTTTCCAGTCAAGAATTGAATAAAGATACATTTACCTGTTTTTTTTTTTCCCCGAGAAGAAAGATAGAGTTACCAAGAATGTACACGTGAACTTTCATGATCAGAGAAAAAATTTTGTACCATGTCAATGGATATGAAACAGGAAGTCCTTATTGACTTCAGTTTCGTAATTTAAAAAATAAGTCACTGGCTTCATATTCCAATATAAAGACAATTTGATGAAAACGGCAAATTAATGTGCATTGTTTGGGAGAGGAAAGAGGCGTATGACCGGGATGTATGTTGCTTTGACATTGATCAATTGAGTTTGTGAATTACCATTGTTTCTAGCCAATTGAAAGGATTTCAATTATGTTTTGGTTAACACAGGTACTTGGCCGAGAAAATCCGAAGGGGCATGTGATTTTGCATCGTTTGTAGGGCTACCCATTTCATGGATTATTGTCGTCTTCGTGGCGTGTACTCAATGCATCCATGCAATGGGAAATATAAGCTTTTCCGTATGTTAATGTATAAAGTCGCCCTTTTATATCATATAACATATATAAAGTAAGTATTAGGTCACCCCTACCCCTATGCCCTGATTTTCCCCCCTTGGTACACGGGTTGCACCCAACGAGGAACTCTCCAACCCCTTTCTTTGCGCTGGCAATATGTTTGCATTAAATGATTGTGATCCCATATTTTTTACGATTACTTGACTTGACTTCATTATGATTAAAATTAATGTTAAATCAAGGGATGTTGAATGACTAGATTGCCTGTTAAGTCAATTTGTTCAATCCAGATCAAACCTTAGATTTAGGGTTAAAAATGAACACTTAAAAAGATTTGGGTAAAGTTAAAAAATTTGAATTTAAAAAGGAAACCAAAAATTTTCGTGCAATTTGGTTATATTTGGACTAAATCAAAACTACAAGATCATAGATCAAAGATTCTGAATTGCATATGTTTTGACGAACAAATGTGATAATATCTTGGGAGTCTTAGGATTATCCAATGATTAGGCTCTATCAAATAACCTATAAGTTAAGGTGGTGCTTTCTTTTGATGGATGATAAAACCAAAAAATGTTTGATAAAAAATAACCAGTAGATATTACAAAGTAATATGTAACTATGAATCAAATAAATTAATTATTCCCTAACTTTCATTATTAACGATTGTTGGGAGGTATTATTATTAGTTTTATTGACTACGAAAATTATTACTTTTAATACTAAATTACAATCTAAGAGTGCCTAATTACCGATGATGTAAGTATAATTTATATTATAATTTTAAGTGTAAATTGCCAATTGTATAATTAAAATAAATAAATATTATGTTATAATATCAATTTCACGCATATATTTTTTACTTAATTTTTTTTCTTCAATGGCATGAATAAATTTGAGAGGTAGAGTAATTTTGATACTAATTATTAAGAAAAAATATATATATATATATATTATTAAAAAAATATGTAATACTTTATTTATAATTTTTTTAGGTCTGCTTTGCCGACGCGAAATCCGTCAGCAGAGCAGTCGACAAGTGCCTTCCAATTTCCTACGATGCCCCAGCGCAAACCCTCACCCGTCAAGGAAAAGTGTGAAAAACGGAAATGTCTGTGAGGAAAACCATCAAACACCTTACGCACTGTTGTCCTGCGATGTCACTGCAACTAAAAGGACCCACCATCTGTTACTTCTCCACTCACCAACACGACCCGTACACTCTTCTCAAAGAGGACCCAATTCAAATCTGCTCCTCCCTTTGGCTCAAGTCCTTCTCTTCTCCGCCTCGCTACGCTTTTACCAACCTTACCGGCTTCCTCTCGAAGCTCGACCTCTGGGTCCTCGCATACCAGCGCTCCTGCGCCCACGTCACCGGCGCGTTCCCTCCGCGCAACGCCATCCACAGCCACACCCTCCAATCCCTCCTCTCCCTCCGCAACGCCGTCGTCGTCCACAGCCGCTTCAGGTGGAATGACAGGGCCCACCAGGTCCTCCGCAGCCCCAATGACGAGAAGCCCTCGACGAGGCTCCTCTCCCGGAGGAAGCTCCGGGCGATGCTCAATTCTCCGGAGCCGTGCTTCCAGGATCGGGTGGTCCAGGAGGTGCTGCTTATGGTGATGGAGCCGTTCTTTGAGGCTCGGTTTTCAAGCAAGTCCCATGCGTTTCGGCCCGGGAGGAACGCGCATACGGTAATTAGGACTATAAGAAGTAATTTTTCCGGGTACTTATGGTTCTTGATGGGTGATTTGAGTGAGATTTTCGATGATATTGATGCTACCATTGTCATGGATTGCGTCGAAAAGGTTGTTAGGGATAAAAAAGTATTGAATTTGATTAAGAATGGTCTTAATACGTTGATTAGGAATCGAGAATCACCAAGGGAGTCAAGGAATAAGAAAAAGAGGAAGGCTACTAAGAAGAAGATTTTGAATGAGAATGAACCGAAACCAGACCCCTACTGGTTGAGAACTTTCTATGATTTTGCCCCTGAAGAGGCAGCGAAGTTGCCTGATTACGGTTGTTGTGGGATTTTGAGTCCATTGCTTGCTAATGTGTGCCTGAATGAGTTGGATCAAATGATGGAGGAGAAGGTAGTTGAGTTCTTTAGGCCAAATAAGTTGGATTCGATATGGAAGGAGTCTATTGATGATGGCTGTCATAATCCTTCGTGGCCAGAGTTTGTTCCTTCTAGTGGGAAGGAGAAGACTCGGAAGATGGATTATATTCGTATGGGGGTCATTTCTTGATTGGGATTCGAGGGCCTAGAGAGGATGCAGTCACAATTCGAAACGAGATTATTGAATTTTGTGAAAGAAAGTTTGGGATTAGACTGGACAGTTCCAAAATTGAAATCGAACATATAACGAGAGGAATTCAGTTCTTGGATCATATACTTTGCCGTAGAGTGATATACCCCACACTCCGTTACACAGGTAGTGGAGGCAAAATTGTGAGCGAAAAGGGTGTGGGAACTTTGCTTTCAGTGACTGCCAGTTTGCAACAATGTATTCGACAGTTTAGACGGCTTGCTTTGGTTAAGGGTGACCAGGATCCTGAGCCTTTGCCATGTACTCCCATGCTTTACTCAGGTCAAGCTCATACGAATGCCCAAATGAATAAGTTTCTTGAGACTATGGCTGATTGGTATAAATATGCTGATAATCGAAAGAAAGTTGTTGGATTTTGTGCTTATATTATTCGTAGCTCATTGGCTAAACTTTATGCTGCCAGGTATAGACTAAAATCACGAGCCAAGGTGTACACGATAGCTTCACGTAATCTCAGTCTTCCACTTAGGGAGAGTAGTAACAACTCTGCTCCGGAATATTCTGATCTTTTGAGGATGGGACTTGTTGATGTAATTGAAGGTGTTCAATTCTCACGTATGTCTATGATTCCATCATGTGATTATACTCCGTTTCCAAGGAATTGGATCCCAGATCATGAGCAGGTTTTACTGGAGTATATTAAGTTGCAAGACCCAAAATTCTTTTTTAACTTACACAAGTCAATAAAATGTCAAGGTTTGAGTTTGCCTCAAGATGAGATATCTGAGATTGTGTGGGATTACAAGACCCTTGGAGTCTGGAGGCACCTTCCTACCAGTGAAAAAGAATCAGATATTGCTGCTCAAAAAGTGGAGGAGACATGATGGATGCTGATGTGGAATTGATGAAATGGGTTGGTTCTTGGACTCAACATTCATAAATTATTGACAATGATGGCTACATGTATGGTTCCCGAAGGGTTCACAGTCATTTATTGTCTCTCCGAACTACGGACTGAGTATGGCGGAACTGCTTTGAATGGCAAACAGTGTTTCCCGAACCATCTTGAATTAAGTCCTCTTTGTTGTGAATTGATGATTTTCTTTAGGAAAATAGGGAGCATTTAACCACATTGAAACTTGGGATGGTTGTTACACTAGGGAATTATGGCTAGAATATTGGCACAAATTTCCCATTAGATGTCGTGAAGGGCAGGAATTTGACTACATTAAATAGAAGCATGGTAATCATTTACTACAACTTCTCGTGTGAGGTGTTCATGTTTTCAAGCTGGAAGTGCTCAGTTGCTAGCTGGAGGGAGGGGGAGAGAGAGAGAGGGAGAGGTTGAATAATGATAGGAACATAGCAGATGAATTTACGTTGACAGAATCATGCCTTAAACAAGATCAAGAAGCTGGCCCAATGGGGATCAGAAGCTCAGAACACCCTTCAATTGAATGATATTCTTGTTTATATAGCAGCTTCAAAGTTCTTCTGTTAAAGCTTTTGCTCGATACTCAACCGTGGATTCCTGTGCTCTATCATTAATAATATTATTTCTCGAAAGCTGTTATTCATAACGTCAAGCAGTATCCTTGGACTTTTCACCAAACTTGGCTAGAACTTGACACCGGCATCATTAGTTGTTACAAAACCAAACCTTGTGGTTGAACTGTTGTGTATTTGCCGAATTGATCCGTTTTGAAATTTAAAGGTATGGACTTTAAAATGATATAGACATAGTAGGGTTGTCAAGCACTGGATGAAGGATAGCATAAAATCATTGTTCAATGGGATTGTACTGCCCATGCGCTCAGTTAGCTGTGGCAATTCAATTGGCATTTGCGTCCAAGATGATGTTGAACAAGTAGACGTGGATGATTTTATCTTATTATGGATTCAAGATACTCGTAGGTTCTGTATCTTCAACTACTAATTAAATAGTTTTGATTTATTTGAGATAAGGCTATGCTTATTGAGATTATTTGGTTATGATATCGGGAGTTCAGCTTCAAGCGTGTTGAGTCAACTTTTCCGAGCAGTTGCTGAGATGGCCTTTTTAAGTGTTGAAATTCTTAGGATTTTCTCACTTCTGGGTGTCTCCTCGAAGACAATAATAATGTGTATACTTGGTAACTTGTTTACGATGTTATGCCATGTTGCTTTGAAAGATCATTTACAAACTCACAATTTTCCTTATTATTGGGTGGTGTTAGGCAGTGCAAAAGAACATTTAAGCATTCTTCTTCGTGTAAAATATTAGTCTTTACATATATCAATTATGTTAGATGCTAATGAATCCGACAAAAATTAACGTATAGTATTTTACTTGGATTCAAATCAAATTCCCTTCTTATCGATCCACATCTTACTTGAATGAAAAGGAAAATTAAGTTATGAAATCGGTAGGTTATACCCAGATTTCCATTTTATTAGCTTTGTTTTCACTCAACCAAATTTAAAATAAAAAATAATGTGGTCATATATTAATAGAAATGAGACACTCAAAGGCGCCGCTTCTCTAGATATTAAATTTAGTTGCTGTATTGAATATTGCTGCTATAAAAAGATTACCTAATATCTAATTACGTATTCTATACATAAAAAAAAAAAAAAAAAAAACAGAGAGAGATCACGGGACAAAGAAATAAATAATTTTAGGCAATCAAACCCACCTCATAATGATTTTCATTCTCAAAAAAGTAATGCAGATAAAAATAAATGCAAAAATTATATGTTGATAGAAAGAACTTATTAATATAATTATATCGCTCAAAAAAAAAAAAAAAAAAAGAAAGAAGGTGGGGTGGGTGGGGTGGGGGGGGGGGGGGGCTATTTTATTATTAACATATGAAGGTGGTCCGGAAAAGGTGACTAATCCTTCATTACCTATTTGATGTTATCATCAAATTCAATTAATCCTTTCTAATTATGTCAATAACATCACTACTTAACAATGTTTATTAATAGTACGATAGACACAAAAGGATAACAGAATAATTCCTTCTTTCTTTTCAATTATTCCAATTTTTTAATACAAAAGCATATGAAAGAAAACGAATTGAAGGAAAAGTATTGGTCATTCCATTTTGTATTGGCTCGGCTAATTGCATCGATTTTCAAACAATAACTGTTATAATGTCGACAAAAAGGACCAAATAAGGTAGACAGCAAGTTGCATCAAATCATTAACCCATTGAGAACAAACTGTATCAAATCAATAAAATTCATGCAACGGACCCTACGCCATGAAATTATTATAAAGAAAACACCTAACCAACCTAGAATAAATGCTCAGGAAAACAGATTAAACAAGTCAAAAGAAAAGAAATAGGGAACAAAGCTCTGCCAAGCTGTTATGGTGGCAGCAACAATGAAGTGATGAAGTTGCGGTGACATTTATGGGAGGGAGTCTTTGGCAATTTCTTGTAGTTTGGGCCTTTGGTGTCATTTCAGTGTCATGATTAAAAAAAAAACAAAGCAATTTAGATAAATATAATTTTTCATTTTGATTAAAAATTTTAAAACAGTTCAAAATACAAACTCGAACCAATTACAAATTTCAAAGTTGTTTATTCTATGTAATGACAAATTCGGGGACAAAATCAATTCTCGGATTCCCCCCACATTTCCAACAGATACTTGTGGCAACTGCTACAACAGCTGCCGTTGAAAAACAGATCATGGCCAACTCTTTTGATCCTCTTAGGAGCACTGGTCCCATTGCTGACACGGACCTTTTGTCGTTTACCACCACGGCCCCCATCATCCTTCTTGAGGTTATGCCTGTACTCCAATGCAATCTGCTCAAACACTTCCACCTCAAACATATTCAACTTGAGCTCTGGACTCATGTGGTCTCTAACATATGCAAATGCCAGCTGGTCTCTTGGGTTAAATGCTTCCAGCTCATTGAACAGAAGGCATGAGAATAGATTGCTGCTCAGTCCATGATTCCTTATGATCAGGGCACTATCCGGTACATCTGGTAACATAAGCAGAAAAAGGTTAGAAAAAAATTTGTACATCATGTTTTGTGCCAATTATAAGGGGTCATCATTTGGAACTTTAACGTTTAAGAGAAGACAGGTTTAACACCATCTGCATGTAAGGCCCACATTCCAATACTTCGAGAGCTGTGTAACACGGTAATAGTTAGTTATTAGGCCTGCTAAACGGTCCGTGGGGAGGCAGAAAGTAGGCCAGAAGTTATCACAAGGGATAGAAAGCACTCAAGAGGGGTAAGGCCCCACTTGCCGCAATTGCGGATATTTTAGAGGAGATTGAGATCGAACCCCGCCTCTTCCCTGACCTCAAGGGCTAGTGGCCCCTCGGACAAGCTGAGGGGAACGTGTTGTGCCATGGACCAGGGCTTCTGGGTAGCCAGAACATTTCTTTCACTTCCAGGACCACACTTCAAATTTACACTCTTTAGAATCTGGTGGTCCCTCAAAATTTACTGCTGCCTATCTTTCCTCATTCCAAGAAATTGATCCCAAACATAGTTTATGAATCTTTATTAATTCATCCAGGGAAAATTTTTATACAAAAAGTTCTTAGTAGAAGATATGTAACAATGTTAAGAACCCATATATCTCCCAAAACTAACCATTTTCTTTTATAAAAAAAAAAATGTGCTGAGAGCCTAAAACTCAATCCTAACCGGATGAGATGTTGGTAAACTAACTTAATGGAGGCCAGTCAGCAGCTTGAAAATGAAAATTTACTGGGTAGCATTAAGTTAGTCACATTTCGACAAGGAAAAAAGAAAATGAAGTCAAAATGCATTATACCTTCCTCGGATTACAACACAGAGACGAACATGCTATCAAGAAATTTTCTAGGCAGGCATTATTAGCTTCTTGAGCAGTTGATCAATGGTGTGTTCAGCAATTACATGTCAATGAGCTTCCGCCAGGTAAGGCTTCATTTTCCAAATTTTCCTAGTAGGCGTTATTCGCTCAACATGGTATTTTAAAGAATCATGATGCCTAAAAATTCAACTTAATGGAAAGTATCGAATTCTAAGTCCTAATAATTAATCTTGGTGGTATGTCATGCAAAATTTTATTGCCATAAAGTTCATCCAAAAACAAGGGCATAAGATGAACATATCTTTGGTCCTAAAGCAACAGTTAAAAAGATATATCAATACCTGAGGGATAAGGGAGCTTATTGGGTGTCCATGGCAGCAACCCATTCTCACAATAAGTCTCCATTTGCAACCTCAAACCATCGACATCCCACCATTTCCTCCACCTTGCAGTTGCCATCGCTTCTTCCATTGTATGCACAAAGAATGGATGTTTTGATATTGCCATGTCCACATTGTTTGACACAACCAATGCATGAATCAACAGCAATGGATCCACCATTAGTTGCAGCTTAGCATCAATCCAAATGCTGAACTTTGAGTTGGGAAAAAGTCTATGAAGCAAGAACTTAGGTATCACTCCATTCATAGCTGGATTCTCATAAAGATGCTTGCTTGAAACCTTCACAACTCTCCACACACCTACATTGTATTCGCGGGATTTTCTCGATATGATTTGGTAAGAGTCCAGTCGTGTTAAGGTGATATCATCCACAAACAAGAAGAAACACACAATATCAGGGGTTTTGTAGCCAAGGCTTTTCGGTTGCCGGATTTTGTCATGGTCATTGAAGATCGCTGAGACCACCACAACTCCACGACATCTCTCCATAGCAATTTGATCTGAATTGCATGCAAGACCACCGTCAGAATACTTGTTAGTCCACTTCAATGCTTGATTGATTTTCAACATGAATTAATTTTAGACTCAGAATTTTAACAATCCCATTAGCCAAAACTTACAAATTTAACAAATGAAAATAAATGCCAAAATAGAAAAAGGGGCCAAAAATAGAAAAAAAAGGAAATTAACAAGAATTTTAGCAAAAACTAACTAACCAGAATGGCTGACTGGGAACTTCTTAAAAAACCCACAAGGAACCTCAACACCATCACTTAAATGTTGAAAATAGGAAATTCTCTTCTGGGTACTGAAATTTCCACCAAAGCTGTCACTTTTTCCTTTCATATAGCTCAAACCTCGAGAAAACTCCGATGGATTCAGACACAAATCTTGGATCTCCTTAAACACCAGCCAGTAATCTAATCACAAAAAACAACCGTTTAAACCCATAATTCAGTCCCAAAAAAAGGGGCATAAAAAACAGAACAAGAACAGAGACATTAAAAAGGGATACTTTTTACCAGAGAAATAGACAGTAATCTAATCAAAAAAAAAAAAAAAAACAAAAACTCATTAACGAAAAATAAAACATTTAAACCCATGATTCAGGCCCCCCCCCCAAAAAAAAAGGGCATAATTCAAAAGGGATAAGTTCTCTTTTTTTTTACCTAAAAAATAGACAGGGGAAGAGCAAGAAGAGCGATGAGTGGGGATGGCGTACTTGTGCTCGCCATAGGAAGGTGGGTAATTGAAGAAAGGAGTGAGAATGGGATCGAAAGGCGAGGATCTGAAGAGGCATTTGGACGGGGAAAGAGAAGTGTAGAGGGCCAAAAACAGGGTGGTGCAAAAGTAGAGCAGAGAGAAACAGAGGAGCTTCGATTGGAAGATTAGAGGTGTCGACAACTTTGCCTTCCCCATAAACTCCTTTCCATCATTTGGGTTTCCCTCTGCCACTGCGCTTCTCTCTTTTGGGGTGATTCTACTGCTCTATCTACCTTGTGTTCCGTGTCCAATCATCAACTACTGCCAAAAGCAATGGTTGATTTTGCCAAACATTTTTCAGGTCCCTCTCTCTTCTGAGTTGTTTGTTGTTTTTTTTCTTAAAAAAAAAAAAAAATAGTTTTTCACACTTATACATAATAATAGTATGCATCATTGTTAGAGAGCTTGATTCTGATTTTAACTTTAATTTTTAAATTAGTTATGATTTGATTTCGTATTTTGGTTACCTTCTGTTCGGTTCTAATTTTGAATTTAGTTTCAGTTTCAGATCAATTTATTTTTCTAAAATTATATAACATTTTATGATTTTCATAGAAAAAAGTAATTTGCATGTTTTAATGTTAAGACTTAAAAAATAATAATAATTTATGATGAAAGATAAGAGATCCAGGAAAAATTTTAAATAAAATAAAATAAAAAACTTGAACTTAATTCTTATGCTCATATTTCTTGATTAGGTCGAGTCTTGCTTCCTCTTGCATGCTCTTGGCCGAGTCATACTTACAACATCTTAATTGGAACGTAAACTTAACATATATATATATATATTGTAAATATTCTTTTGGATCCATTAAAAAATTTGTTAAATTGTGAGTTATATAATAAAAATATTATTTTTATTTACATAATTTTACACTGATTTTCTAATATTAGAACATAAAAGTTTAGACTCATATTTATTGAAATGCTTTCGATAGATTTTATAAATATTCGTGTCAAGTCAAGTCGATGCATTGAAGATGCTAACTTAAAACCCAACCCAACAGTTAAACTGACCCCAAACCCTTGAATATGTCTACTCACATCTAAAAATTTCCTTTTTTCTTTCCTCTGTCCTGCATCTGATATTTTGTGGATTCCAAATTTCCAATTTTAAGTATGAAAAATGAAAGAGAAATTTCCAACACTTTTACTAGTCATGTTGTGGGGACACTTTGAATCAAAAATTTATATCATTTAATTTAAAAAAATGTTACATGAGTTTAAAATCGCATTATATAATAATAATTATTATTGTTTATATATTTATAATTATTGAACACAAAATTATATAATTAATATGGAGATAGAAACCTTGGACCATCAAATGCCTGCCCAGTTCGTGTTAATTTGTTGATAAAATAATATGAAGATGAGATTTTAATTTATCGACACTAAAATTTAGAATTTAGATTTAAAATTAAGAGTTTGAACAGTTTTATTATTGTAACAAGTGACATGTATATTATTAGTCTCTCTTATTGGCTTGTCCACTCTGGATGTCATATTTGAGCAACTTGACAACTTTCTCAAACTCATCGAAGTCTGTAATGGCTCTGTGGAGGTGCCTGTTGTTGTCCGAAATCAAGGGAGACAGCAAGAGGGTTTGGATCTCTTTGAACTCTTTCCAGCATTTTAATGCCTCTGCTTTTGGGTGCTCCAGCGTGATATGAATGACGGCCTGGAAGAGATTTTAGCCAACAAAGAACAATATGGGTGTTAGTAATTTCATTCAGAAACGCTTTTCCAATTATGACAACAAAATGATAGTCTAACAAAAATGAGTCTGATAATCCAAGCAACTTTCAGTTGTTAATGTGTCAGTTGCAATGAGCGCGAGCTCCAGTGCAACGATGAGGTTGTTTCTTTGTGATCGAAAAATCACGTCTTTCAGTCTCGAAAGGAGCCCCCCCCCCCCCCCCCCTCCTCTTGAAAAATGCAGGAGGAACTCCACATCTTCTCGCATGGTATTGAAATTTGTACCTTGGGATGCTCTTTTAACATATTAGCTGCAATGTTGCATATAATGATAGCTTAAATGGTATAGCAAGGGGAAAAGGGGGAAGAGAGGTTCTCACCTTATAAAGTGGACGTCTTGCATCAGTAATTTCTTCATGAGTTAGGCAATCACAGTCCATAGCTTTCTTGAAATCCCCCTGTGAATGTGAAAATTACAAGAATTACTGGAAGCAATAAAATAACAAATAACAAAATCTGTATGACCAAGAAAAGCTTGAATTAGTCCCGATTTCATGGGCTGGTCTGCGAGTTGCCTTTTTAAACAAATCTCAATTCCCTGGTAGTTTATCTAATGGTTTTATACCGCGAACTCTATGTGGCTCTTCACTTCCCTTTAAAGATAATGCCAACCTAAATGCATCCATTGCAATTGCAAATGACATCAACTACATTAATTGTGAATGGAGCACATGGTTACAGAATATGAGTAAAGACATCAACAACAAGGTCAAATATCAGATGACGTGTTTTGGTCTGCTAGGCATCCATAATTGCAAAGCAGTGGACAGGGCTTATGTAAAAGAAGAACTAGGGAGTAGGTGAATTTAAAACCTTGTAGATGTACATTTCGACAAGCAACATGCCAATCTCGTAAGCTTCAAGTGATTTTCCTTCCCCGCGGGCTTCTTTTAGCTTTCTTTCGAGTATTTCGACTGCAACTGCTTCCTTTCCACTCATTTCCAGTTTTGCAACAGTGTTCTTACAATCAAATGTTCAGGAATTATGAGCTCACATTTCTTTTAGACAAATTGATATTTGGCAATTTGAGCATTCTATTATGTGCAATAAGTAAATGGTAAAATCAAACTTCTGAAGGAGGCACGGAAAGGCGAATTGGATAAATTTTTAGTAGAGCTAACATGAAGAAAAGCTTTGATGGATCGAAACGAATGCTGAAAATAGCAAATGGGGACGGCTAACCTGAAGCTCATTGAAGTCAGGATGTTCGTCTCTAAGTAGAGCCTCTAACCGAACTTCAGCTGCGTCTAGTGATGCAGCCTCTGCACGAGCACGATGATAATCAACCAATCTCTCCATGGCAAGCTTGCCTCCATGTAGAGCTGCCATAGACAAGGACCTCGAAAACACCCTGCGGACCTCTCTTTTGCCCTTCCAGACCCGCTCTGCATAAGCCCATGTGATGTAAAGGCCAACAAAAATCAAAATCGAGGTGGTTGTCGATGCTACTGCTCCGTACATTGTGTTTACTGTGAAATGATTAAACAAACTGTCTAAGCGAAGATCCCAATTCCTCGCGAAGGCGCAGTTGAAGATGCGCATAATTTATTGTTATCAATCTTTGTTCTACTACTGCCTACTGAGGGGAAGATCTTCGCCAAGGCAACTAAATGTCAGCAAAAGTTCTTCACAGATCCTGTGGGAGTATAAAGTTTGAAACTCGGAGGTTTAATGGCCCGAATGATAGAGATAGAGCTATTAATAGGGACCACCGGGGACAAGAATCGAAGCTTCCTGTTTGAAATTATTGTGTTATATATTATTTTAATGTATTTTTTAATTTAATTAGTATTAAATTATTTTAATAATATATAATTATATATTGATGGAAAATATAAAATTTATTTTTTATTATATATTATTTTATATATCTTTAAATTTTAAATTTTGAATTGAATAAAAAATTGTGTAAAAATATTATTTTTTAATTCTTTATTTTTATTAAAGTATTAATTGAGATCTTAATGAAAAATGATATCAACTAATATATGTTCTAAATATAACAATACGAAAAAAAAGGAGAAAACAATAATAGAAAATTTTTATTAATTGGCAATATCAATATTT
Source organism: Ceriops zippeliana (assembly GCA_037897445.1). Taxonomy (NCBI): domain Eukaryota; kingdom Viridiplantae; phylum Streptophyta; class Magnoliopsida; order Malpighiales; family Rhizophoraceae; genus Ceriops; species Ceriops zippeliana. Next base: position 2,417,568 of record JBAPLH010000115.1, read on the forward strand.
ATAGTTAGCTAGATAGTAAAGCAAGTTTAAAGTTGCAAAAAAAATAAAAATTAATAAAAAATAAAAATAGTTAAAATCTGAGACTAATCAATATCATTGTGGTTACAATCGATCAAAGTAATTGGAAGACTTCAAATTACTAAATGTAAAAGTTATAGAGAATTTAATTGCTTAAAATTGTAAAATCAATAAAATTAAAAGAACTTTTGAGAATGAAAAAAATTATAAAAAATCAAGATCAATTGATAAGTTAAAATGATGTAGTTGATCATTCTATACAAGAAATTGTTATGTTCTATTTTGTTCTAATTTTTTTTAGATAACTTTAAATATTATGTATTGAACTTAGTCAAAAATTAAAGAAACAAATAAAGGGATCAAAGTGAAAAGATAAATATATATTATAAGAGAGAAAAGTTAAAATTGAATAAAAAATGATAAAATAAGAGAATTGATAATTCTTATAAAAATTTTATAGAAATTTTGTTATGAGAATTACAAAATTGTTTAATACAATTAAACTCTAAAACAATATATCTTAAAAAGTAAATATAAAATTTTAATTTGAATTGAATCATTATTATTTAATTATCTTTTATTTTGTTATCTTCTTTTAAAATTAAAGTCGAATGTAAATTAAGTGATAAAGTTGATTAAATCTAATTTATCTCCTCTTAAGGTGTCTAACGATCAACACATAATGAATTATTCTGATCTCATTCTTGCTTGGTGGATAAAGGTAGGTACTTGGCATTTTTTAACAGGAACCATAGACAGGTCAGGCTAACCTCATTCCTTTCTCTTTAAAATTGGAATTGGATGCAAATTAAGAGACCAAGTTGATTGAATCCAATTTATCTCCTCTTCTTAAGATGTCTTACGACCAACACATAATGAATTATTCTGATCTCGTTCCTGCTTGGTGAATAAAGGTACTTAGACATTTGTTAACAGGGACCATTTACGGATAAGACTAACATCATTCCTTTCCTAGATGCCAAGGAACTAATTTTTTCAGTACATTCTTCTCCTATGTTTCAAAAAGACAGCTTTAATCAAGAGGAGAAAATGAACAATGCGATGTGAGTTTCCTAAAGAGAAGAACAAGAATAGAGGGAATGTGCTATTCTCTTCGTGAACCAGAAGTAAATTACCATTCCATTCAATACTTTTATGAGGCTTCTAGCTGGCAATGCTTCTGGATATTTCAAGTTACAACTAAAACAATTTTCGTGCATACAGGGTATCTAGATGCCTTGCCAGTTGAGGAAATGCTGCTTTTCTTGTCAGAAGTAACCGAAAAAAATAAAATCCTTTCCTTCCTTAACAAAATTCGTACGATATATAGCCCATTATCTCATTATTTTGTTCACGAGATGAAAAACGAATTGATGGCGGCAATCTATGTACCCTCAAATCTCATGTCAGAATGCATGCTTTGCATTGGCAATGGATTTCCTCGCCCCTTATCCATTTCTTCCATAGACAGCACTCTACGTCCATGGGCAAACAAACTACGTTCCAATCATCGACATACTTCTCTCTCAGTTGCTGGCAGTCGGACAAGCCGCCCACTCAGGCTTGTCTTCCGTCCTGTGGTCGTTCGTGCAGTAAACGGGTCTTCAGTACCTTCAAGCAACGGCAAGAACCACTGCCAAATTCTGAAATTCCTGGTTGGATCATCTGTAGCTTTTGCCATTGCTGTAGGTATCGCCAATGCCAACTTAATCATGAACCCGAAAGCCATTGCAGGTCCCAGGGAATTGTCTCAGAAAGCTCCAGAAGTGATGTCATTCCCACTTGGAGGCAAGGCTGCACTGAAATCATTACTGGACATCACTGCCTCTTTGGCTTCTGGTAAAGTCGAGCGCCCATTAACTAAATTTGAGCTGCCTTCAAGACCTTCAAAGGAAGAAATTGATACCATTAAGGTGTGTTCAGTAATCTCTTAATTATACCTTACTTGCCTTAGGTTGTTGATATTTGTAAACTATCAGGAACATAAATAACAAAATGGATGGTATGCCCAAGGCTTTCTAACATCTCTTTGACCATCAGATGTTGTAGCTTCATCAGTTGATTGCTCAACGTCAATACTAAAGTACAGATGATGAGTAACCAATGGTTGTGTTCGCAGATGAAGGCAGTACAGTTAATAAAGAACAGGAAACCTGAAGGCGCTGTTGACTTCCTAAAAAATGCGTATAAAAAGTACCAGTACGATTCTGAGCCTGCATACAATGTGGAGATGGCATTGGTGGAAATCCTGATATGCCAGGTACATAGTAGATCTTTTTCCTAACTTTTCTGGACACAGGGACTTCCAGAAACATTTTTCCCAGTCCACTCTCCTTACCTATCACGGAACACAGAATATTAGATTGATTGGTCATAATTTTTAATGACTAAAACTTAATAGCTCAAATTCTAAAGCTGAGAAAAGGAGGACAAGTTTTGATGCAACTTAAAATCACTTTATCATAATAATCTGGAAGTTATTTCAGTGGTAAAAAAAAAAAAAAACTTATTTGTAAAAATAAGGGTAATGATGCATATATTTGACTATTCCTCAGTTCTAGTGAAAAATGATTTTGTTGCATCCCAAATCTGATTGCAATGACTGTAAAATTAAATGGGGGGGGGGGGTGGGGAAATGCTTTGCAATATCTAATGACCTGCCTGCCATTACTGTCAGGACATTACAATCACAGCAATCCTGCAGGCTGTAACACATATTGGAAACATAAAAGCTTTATTGCATTAATGCTGCTTGTGTGCATGTGCAGGGAAAATACGAGGAAGCTTTGGAATGCAACTGTCTCAAGGATGATTACGGTCTTCCCTCAGATGCACGATTTCACCTTTACAAGGTCCATTTAATTTCTTGCATTTTAGCACCTTATTGTATTAGGACACGACCTTAGAAACAGAAACAATAAAGCAAATCTTAAAACTTAATGCTTATCTGTATCCGATCTGGTATCTCTATGTGCAACTACAGGCTATCATATACACCATGTTGGATAAGACGGAGGAAGCAAGAAATTCTTGGGAAAAATATTTGCAATCAGTTGAAGGAGACGAATTTGAGGGGTGAATCTTCCAATTGGGAATGTCGCAACAACTATCGATGACTCCAGCCAAGTTGATATTGGCATTGATGCAATTGAAAACGAAGAACAGTCATTTCTTGGATCCATTAGTGCATTGCATTAATTTAAATTATTTAATCTTAATATTAGTAACATATTCTTCAGTATTGAATGTACGTTGTTTTTTTTCCTTTTATTTCCTGTTTTATATTTTAACATTTTTACCTTTATAAATTGTGAGTTATCTAATGAAAATAATTTTTTTTGGTATTTGTATAAATTTTATATGTATTTTTAAAATTAAAATTAATTTTTTTTAAATATACGCTGAGAAGCTAATCCTTCTACCTTTGACTTCGTTACAGGTTTACGACCATGCCAGCCCAGCTGTTTACCAATGTTGCTTTTGTTTATAAAATTTATGCTTGTTTGATCTTTTTCCATTTCTACACTTATGATTTTCTTCTTTTCCAAAATTTTTATGTTATTTTATTTCTTTTAAAAGAAATTTTATGCCTCCATTTTTTTAAATAAATAATTCCTTAAATTTTCCTTTTTATTGTTAAGAAAAAAAAAAAAAAAACGAAGTTTGCACTTAGTTAAATTATTCACCTTAAATTTAGATCTCACTACATACGAATTATTTCCACGTCCACGATTCCCCAATATATTTATTTAGCCATGTTCCTCGTTTTGATTAAAATATTATTATCTTAAATAAAATAAAAAAAAATCACAACTTATTTTTTAAATCCAAATATACTGTGCATTTGTCTCTTAAAACAAAAACTTCCTGATCTTAACTCTCTAATTAAACGATGAACACTTAATATTCATGATTTAATTAAGTTATTGTCGTCACATCATATAATTATATTTTTTATATGTATGTAAGTTAATTTTGTGTGCAGTTACATTCTTTTTTAATTAAAAAAATTATGTTGAATTATGCTAATTTTCGTTTTCTAAAATATAAGATCAAAATAGTGACAAAAATTATATAAACTACTCAGATTTTTTTATTTTAATTTATATATTTTTCAAAAAAAAACTTAACAATTCGGGTCATTATCCTCAGTAAGAAAGATTCATGATTTCTTAATTCTAATTTTCAGCCCAATACTTAAAAGGGCAGAAGCAACTGTAGCCCAAGTCAGCCTCGGGCTGGTATCAAACATTTTGAGCTTCACACAAACTCAACATCGTTGCATTGTCTAAAATCCAAAAAAGTTCAGTTTCTCAGCAAATATTGTAGTGATTAAGAATTTGAATTTCCATCGTTAAAATCTTAAACTCTAAACATTCTAGTGAAGAGAGATATAAGATTTATGAGCCGCAAAGTGACCAATAAGACCCAGCTAGGCAAATGACCCACCAGGCAGGCAGGCACCAAATAAGCGAGAGCACACAGCTGGATTAATACACATGATGGGCTTAGTGCCCCTAGCCAATGCTGGCATCAACCTAGACCTTGGTGCGTATTTTGATCCCATTTTGTTGGGAATTTTGACGATGATCTTCGGCTGACAGTACACTAAAACAAAACAAGAAGTTGTGAAAAGAGGGGCTCGCTTGTTTACGAGCGTGTTTTACTTAAGCCGGTGAATTGCCTGTTCAAGCCCACCTGTTATCTGTTAGGATCGAATAAACAAAAACACACAAAAAACACACAGAAATATAAAAATTTTACGTGATTCGGTAATTAGCCTATATCCACGGGAGGAACGGATCTTTATATTCGAAAATTTTAACCTCTACAGATTTTCTTACACCAAATTACACAACATCACGCTTCTCTACTTTCTTTTCTCTCTACTTTCTCCTCTCTTCTCTTGCTACTACACATTTTTCGTTACATAGCTTGCAGGTATTTATAATACAGAGGAGGAGACAAATGACTTGAAAAGTCGCGATGATTAGTTCAGGTTCACACTGCAAAAGTCTTTGGACGGTAGTATGAACAGTCAGTTACGGCGACTGTATCAGGTTCATACTGTAAAAGTCTTTGGACGGTAGTGTGAACAGTAGGAATCGAGATCAAGTTCACACTGCAAAAGTCTTTGGACGGTAGCATGAACAGTAGGTTATGACGGCTGCATTAGGTTCACACTACAAAAGTCTTTGGACGGTAGTGTGAACAATCGGTTACGACGGCTGCATCAGGTTCACACTGCAAAAGTCTTTGGACGGTAATGTGAACGGTAGGAATCAGAGTCAATTTTTCACAAATCTCCACCTTGACGATGATTCATCATCCAAATATGATCATAGTTCCTCCATTATGCCCGAAGGTGTCAAGCACCCGAAAGTGCACAGTTTCGAGAAATGTTGACCAAGTCCAAGCAGTGTTGGAACTTGATTCCTGAAACAATCTTTGTGAACATATCTGCAGGATTATCTTCTGTACTAATCTTCCGTAGCAGAATATCTCATTCATTTATAATTTCTCGAATAAAATGAAACCGAACGGGAGTGATAAACTTGGTTCTTTGCTAAGCAAATGACACTCTGACTGTCACAATGAACTTCAACGTGCTCCTGAATAAGTCCCAAGTCTTCAATCAACCCATGAAACCAAATTGCTTCTTTGAAAACCTCTGTGATCGCCATATACTCTGCCTCTGTAGTAGACAAAGCAACCGTTGATTGAAGCGTTGATCTCCAGCTTACTGGTCCTCCTGACATAGTAAACATATAACCTGTAGTTGATCGACGCTTGTCGAGATCACCTGCATAATCAGAATCGACGTACCCGACTAGACGATTTGTCATAGTCTTACATTTCTGGAACTTCAGGCCAATATCCACAGTACCTTGAATATACCGTAGAATCCACTTAAATGCTTGCCAGTGTCCTTTACCAGGATTGTGCACATACCGACTTACCATACTAACAGCTTGTGAAATATCAGGTCGTGTACACACCATTGCATACATCAGGGCTCCAACATCATTGGCATATAGAATATTATCCATTTGTCTTCGATCATCATCTGTATTTGGAGACATTAATGCACTTAATTTAAAATGTGGGGCCAAAGGAGTACTAACAGGTTTAGTCTTGCCATTTACACCAAATTGCTGGAGTACTTTCTTCAGATACTGAGTCTGAGTTAACCAGACTGTGCCCCTTTCTCTGTCACGCTTGATCTCCATACCAAGAATCTTCTTGGCTTCTCCAAGATCCTTCATCTCGAACTCTGAGCTCAATTGAGCCTTCAGCCTGTCGATCTCCACCTTGCTCCTAGATGCAATCAACATATCATCAACATATAGGAGAAAATATACAAACGTACCATCTTGGAGTTTCTTCAGATAGACACAATGATCGAACTGACTGCGTGTGTACTTATGCTTTTGGATAAAACTATCAAACCGTTTGTACCACTGTCTAGGTGACTGCTTCAAGCCATACAGTGACTTGCTTAGCTTGCAAGCCCAATTCTCCTTTCCGGTGACTTTGAAGCCTTCAGGCTGGGACATATAGATTTCTTCTTCCAAGTTGCCATGCAAGAATGCTGTCTTCACATCAAGTTGAGCTAACTCCAAGTCAAATTGAGCTACTAGAGCCAATAGGATCCGAATAGACGAATGTTTGACCACTGGCGAGAACACTTCATTGTAGTCTATTCCTTCCTTCTGAGCATAGCCTTTTGCTACTAGTCCAGCTTTATATCTGGTGCTTCCTTTTTCAGAGGCACACTCCTTCTTAGAATAAACCCATTTGCATCCAATAGCTTTTTTCCCATGTGGAAGTGGTACTAATTTCCAAGTCTGATTCTGGTGAAGTGACTGCATCTCTTCATCCAGAGCCAGTTTCCATTTATCACTCTCCATACTCTGAACAGCTTCTTTGAAGGTGTTGGGAATATCATCTTCAGTCACTGGCAGTGCATATGCCACCATGTCAGTATACTTAGCAGGTTTCCGGATCTCCCTTCTTTGTCTGTGAGTGGCAATGGACTCTGATTGTTGGTTTGGGGCTGGTGATGGAACCTCCACCTCAACTGAGTTATCCTCCTGGTCATCAAGATACTCCTCTGACTCTTTTAGAGTCTCAAACTCCACCTGTTGGAAAGAGTTTTGGTTCTTTTTCTCCTTTGTGGCAGTTCTTTGCAGCATTGCCGATTCATCAAAGGTTACATCTCGGCTTAGAACGATCTTCTTTGACTCAGGATTCCAAAGTCTGAATCCCTTAACTCCTTCACTAAAGCGTAAGAAGATAGCTTTCTTGGCTCTAGGATCCAATTTGGATTCTGTAATATGGAAATACACAGAACATCCAAATATATGTATCCGTTCATAATCTGAAACAGGTTTTCCAGACCATACCTCTTTGGTACATTTCCCATCAAGTGCAGAAGTAGGTAACCGGTTGACAATATGAGAGGTATACATCAAAGCCTCTGGTCAGAATGCTTTGTTCAAGCCAGATTGAGAAAGCATACATCGCACTTTCTCAACTAGAGTACGGTTCATCCTTTCTGCTACACCGTTTTGTTGTGGGGTTCCAGGAACTGTAAAATATCTGATTATCCCTTCTTCATGACAGATTTGCTTGAAGGGATCTGATTTGTATTCTCCACCATTATCTGCGAAGTCTCTTGAACTTCCTGCCGGTCTGGGTTTCAATCATCTTCTTCCACTGAAAAAATATGTTTAGAACTTCATCCTTGAATTTCATCACATATACCCAAACATATCGTGAAAAATTATCAATAAAAGTAACGAAATAATTTTTACCTCCCAAAGATAAATTCTTTGATGGTCCCCATACATCAGTGTGGACATCAATAAAGGCACAGTGCTCACAGAAGTCAAGTTTTCCACTTTTGGCTCCCCTCAGTAGACCTTGTTTCACCAGATTCTGCAAGGCCTTTTCTCCGACATGTCCCAAACACATGTGCCAGAGTTGGGACGAATCAGGTGCTTTGTTGTCAGAAGCTTTGGCAACAGCTGCTCTTCCTGTAACTGTCTGTCCATTTAGGAAATATAGGTTTCCCTGTCGAGTACCTTTCATTGCCAAGAATGCACCTCGTACAACTTTCAAGGCTCCACCTTTTATGGTCACCTTGTATCCACTGTTGTCCAAGACCCCCAGTGAAATGAGGTTCTTCTTCAGATCTGGAACATATCTGACATCTGTCGGTCGTCTGGTTGTACCGTCATGCATCTTCAGGCGGATAGTGCCTACTCCTTTTGTCTGGCATGTGTGGTTGTTACCCATCATCACAACTCTACCATCAAGCTCTTGAAAGCTTGTGAACCAGTTCCTGTTTGGACACATATGATAAGAACAGCCAGAATCAAGAATCCATTTGTCTACCTGGATATCTGTTGGCAAAACTGAGAAAGCTGAATCTTCTTTATCATCAGCTTCCTTTGCAACATTTGCAGTAGCTTTGTCCTTGTTTGGACAGTCTTTCTTCTAGTGCCTTTTCTGGTGACAGTAGACACATTCATCTTTCGCCAGTCTTCTTCTTGATTCTCCTCTGAATTTTGAGCGAGATTTATTTCGCCCATTAGATTTGCCATATCTCCTTTTGTCTTCTCTTCCTTGGGTCACAGTCAATACTTCTGGTGTCAACTCTCTGGAGTTATTCTGATCCTTTTTTCGGTACTCATTATTTACCAAAGCATTAGAAACATCTATGAATTTAACCTCATCTTTTCCATACAGCAGGGTAGTGGTTAAATGATCATAACTTTCAGGAAGAGAATTTAACAATAACAATGCCTTATCCTCATCAATAATATCAACATCTAAATTTTGCAGATCAGCTAAAATTTTATTGAAATTATTGAGATACTCAATCATAGGCATACCTCTCTTATACTGGAATCGAAAGAGTTTTTTCTTCAGGTAGAGTCGATTCTCTATATTCTTCGTCATGTATTTATCTTCCAGCTTCTTCCAGAGGCTTGAGGCCATTGTTTCCTTCATGACAAAATACTTCTGATCTTTAGCAAGACACAGCCGGATAGTGCCACAGGCTTGACGGTTTACATAGCTCCAATCTTCATCAGAAATATTCACTGGTTTTGTCCCCAGTGCAATATCTGATCCTTCGCGGAACAACAGATCCAGAACTTCACATTGCCACATGCCGAAGTTGTTTGTACCGTCAAATTTCTCAATATCAAATTTTGCATTTGACATTGAACTTCGTTGCCACGAACTAGTAGTAGATGTCGAAGGTTGCATGTCAGTTCCTTTTGGATCAGCCATCGTGCTTCAGAACTACACAAAAATAAACAAATTAAAAAACTGCTGCTACAGTGCCGCGGTCGCCGCCGATCTACAGTGCTGGTGAGGTTGAGGCGGATCGGGTCGGGTTCGCCGTTCCCTGGGCTGTGCGACGATGCTGGCCGGTGAGATCGAGGTTGGTCGGGTCTTGCTCGCCAGTTGCTTCTCTAATCTGGACAAGACGGTGGTGGTTGGTGTGCTTCAGCCGCAGGGAGAATGAAGGTGCTGCTGGGTGGCCGGAAGGAGGAGAGAGACTGATGGGTCGTCGGTGGTGGTGTACTCCGGCTGCAGGGACAGGTTCGTTGTCCTGTGTTTTTCGTCAAAAAAATTTTTTTCCAACCTACTCTGATACCAATTGTTAGGATCGAATAAACAAAAATACACGAAAAACACACATAAATACAAAGATTTTAGGTGGTTCGGCAATTTGCCTACATCCACGGGAGGAACGGATCTTTATATTCGGAGGTTTTAACCTCTACAGATTTTCTTACACCAGATTACACAACACCACGCTTCTCTACTTTCTTTTCTCTCTACTTTCTCCTCTCTTCTCTTGTTACTACACATTTTTCGTTACATAGCTTGCAGGTATTTATAATACAGAGGAGGAGACAAATGGCCTAAAAAGTCGCGACGACTAGATCAAGTTCACACTGTAAAAGTCTTTGGACGGTATTATGAACAGTCAGTTACGGCGACTGTATCAGGTTTACACTGCAAAAGTCTTTGGACGGTAGTGTGAACAGTCAGTTACGATGGCTGCATCAGGTTCACACTACAAAAATCTTTGGACGGTAGTGTGAACGGTAGGAATCGAAGTCAATTTTTCACATTATCAACTTTTACATTTGTCATGACAGTCCTGCAACAACGTGTGGCAATGATATTTTGGTTTTGTTGTATTATGATCTCAGTGCTTTCTAGCATTCGCTTCTGTTTTCATTATACTGAATATTGTTTTGCCTCGGATTTGTCAGAATTTGAAGTCCCAACTTCATCCCAACCATGTTAAACACAGTTCTAGTACCAGATTCAGACGAGGGTGACAAGGACAAATCAGGAAAACAAAAAAAGTCAAAACTGATGAAATACTGTCATGTCCAATCTCTTCAAATGAACTCCATCAACCAACCCCATTTCTTTATTTATTTTTTATAAGTCAGCCAGAATAATTTTATTAAAAGTACGAAGAAGAACTTCAATTATGCTTCCCTCTCTTATTTGAGTGAAATGATCTCTTTTTCTCCATGTGAAATATTGAAATGCAAAAAAAACTAAATAGAAAAGTGTAGAACCCGAAAATACCTGAAAAGGGCTTTCGAGAATTCTAAGCAATGATGAAAGGGAAGAGCAGTGACACATCATAAGTTTTGGTAGAAAAATTATGTTCTCTTTACCCAGTAGATTGCCGAGTAGAAAAACAAAAAAGAAGTTTTAATAAAATATTTTTCAAAAGTCCTTTACCTGTTTATTAGCAATTTTTTCTTCCGTGAAGCATCCTCCCACTCTTTCTTTGTTTTTTTTTTTTTGTAGAATTTAAAGAGATTATCATTTTTTTTATATAGTTTACGCTTTACATATATTCCATTTAATTTTCTTTTTATTTGGTGGCCCTCCAATTCATGATATGACATAAACATTTTGATTTTTTATATGTTCTTATTTTCCTTTCTGTTGATTTTTTTTTGGACTTTTCGTTTGGTCAAACAAAGCAACTAAATGTTTTATTAACTTTTGTTCAAAAGTGTACACACTTGAAAAGAAATCAAAAGGTATAGGTGTAGTATAATTTTTTTTGTCTATTAAGAGAATCAAAATTAAAACCAAGAAAATCTTAATAAAAATTTATGTCTCCTAAGAGACATTAAACCTTATTATGTATAAATGAATCAATTAGATTTGTGTCCAAAAAATATTTTTATTAATGAAAATTTAATACCAAATTGAGGGTTATCTCTTTTGCCTTTTTGGCTGCTCACATGGTGCTGGAATTTAACTTTATATAACCTCAAGAGTCCAATTCAAACAAATAAAAAAGAAGTGGTATTTATAAAGTTATACATAATAAGGTCTTTTCACTTTTTGGATAACCTCAAATTTGGTTTACATTATTTTGAGATAATTAACCTCTAAACAGTTAATGGTGAAATTATGAATCCTTTCTAGAGTGAGACAGATTTACCATGAACCTTTCTCGTACAAGCCATTTAGAGGATGACGAGACCCTTCTTACGAGAAGAATAATGATGGATCGATTGAATGCAAGAAAAGAGTAGTGGTAAGCAACTCGTTAGAATTTTGAAATTTTACATTAAAAATGTGTGGTGAGTGTGTGTGGAATATAACTTATATAAGAAACCTTTGTATAATGAGTTTGGATATGAGAAGGAATAAACATATTAAGACTTACAATTTGTTTTTACACTAGTATTAGATTTTTCCGTTTGTTTTTCCATTCAAGGTTTTCCTATTTGTTTTCTTATTAATATTGGGGGTTTTTCCATTTGTTTTACCATTAATATTGAGTTTTATCCATTTTGTAATCTCTCCCTTTTGAAGCATAATGAAACTTTGTAGTAGCGGCTCGTGGATGTAGGTAATCAACTTGAACCATGTAATTCTAATGTGTTCTCTCTTTTAGTTACTTTGCTGCATTTGTTTATTAACTAGCAATTGGTGGTTGTATTTGTTTTATTTAAATTTTTGTTCGCGCCACAACAAGTGGTATTAAAGTCATAGGTTTTGGGTGATTTAGGAATTGACTAGCTATTTATAGTTATTAGTTTTGGTGTTATTTTCAAGTAAGTTAAGAATATTGGTTCTATTTGGAGATAACACTGTGACCCCTCCACTTCCCTAGGAGTGATCTTCTTTGTGAGGTAACTCTGTCAACAAGACAATAAGATATAAGAAAAGTAGGTTTTAAGTGGGATCCGTATGTATCTCCCTAACCTTTCCTAGGAATATGTCTCTTTGAGGAACTGATTATTTTAAGTACCAAGCTATAAGTAATGACATCAAAATTAGAGGTTAAGAAATTTGATAGTTGAAAGAATTTTGATATTTGGTAAAGTAAAATTAAAGATGTTATTTTTTATGAGACTAATGTCAGAAAAGAAAATAAATGAGAATATCAAATTTACCTTAAAGTAGGTGGAGTTCAGAAGTTGAATGGTTTTTTCATATATTTACTCTTATGTGTTAATGATATATTAATAGCTTGTAAACATGAAGGTGAAATCAAGAAGTTAAAGACTCAATTAAAGTTCAAAATTTGAGATGAAAGACCTTTGAAAGGCAAAAAAGATTCTTGTGATGGAGATTAGTAGAGATAAAAGAAAAGGTCAATGGATAGTTGGATTTATAGATTCAGACTATGTTGGAATTTAGACAAGCGATGTTCAACCCTTGTATTTGTGTTCACTTTCAGTAAAACTCTTATAAGTTAGAAATTTACTTTGCAGTCAATAATAGTTTTGTTTACCATGAGGTGGAATATATGATAATGATAAAAGCTATGAAAAAGGCAATTTAACTACACTAACTGTTAGATGAACTGGCGATAATTCAGAAGAAGATTGTATTGAATAAGATTGGAACTATTGACAACCCTGATATGATGACCAAAGTGGTGATGACAATCAAGTTGACTCATTGTTTAAACTTAATTAACATTAAAGAAGTTTGATTCAACTCATTTGAAGGTCTTACTATTTTGACTAATTCACTAAGGTAGAAATTATTGGTAAATGACTCACTATAATTTTGGAATTACACATAGAAATATATAGTGAGTGTGTATGGGGTATTAATTATATAAGGAACTATTGTGTAATAGGTTTAAGTATGAAAATGGATAAATAAATTAGAATTTATAATTTATTTTTTTATTAATATTAAGTTTTTTATTTATTTTTTATTAGTATTGAGTTTTACCTATTTTCTAATCTGTCCATTTAAAGTATTGTAAAATTTTACAATAATGACTGGTCCATATAATTTTAGTATTTTTTAAAAATTATTTTATTGTATTTATTTATTAACAACTAACATTAAATGATCGTATTTATTTTATTTAAGTTTTCGATGCTCACCCCACCAAGGAGCATTCCATGTCAGGCGATATAATATAAATCCCATTGAATATAACAGCATTCACAGCATTCCTTATCACTCTTGTCCAACGGATGGGATACCGACGACTTTCTTTGTATGAGGTGATGGCTGCATTCCTTATCATTCTTGTCCAAGGGAGGGGGATACCAAAAAGGTCGGCGACTTTCATCTAATTGTTTATATGGTTTGACTTTTGTGTAACCTCATTAAATCATTTGCATTTTCGGGGTTGAGGTTCTCTAGGCTGGCCAAAGTACGAGGAACTTCTGTCTTGATCGATATGATATGATACGCGGCATCGTTGATCGATGTATCCAACACACTTCGGGCCATCGAGAGGAGGCATCATTGGCTCCTCTTTCTTTCCAGAAGTCTAGCCGCACAGGCTGTCAAAAGGAATGATTGAATTGCACGACACGAAGAAAGAACCGATAACCACTGTCTTGATCTTAGCGATATACATTTGCACTGTTAGAATAAAATTTTATTAAAAGTTTACAAATAAAAAATTTATAAATTTAATGTTTTAAAATTTTAAATTGAGTTATAATATCAGATTTATAAATATATTGCTCAGATCCAATTATCTCATGACTTCTCCTGTCAACTTTGCACTTGGGATCAATTGTTGCCATTAGTCAGGATGCAATTTACTACCAGACTCACCCCCATTCACAGCTCTGTACACGCTAGCAATCTCTATCATGGCAATCAATACAAGGACACTTGATTTTCATGGCTTCCTCTTTAAGATGATCAAATGCTTAATCAAGAAATTTTCAAATCCCTTCCTAGACTAATAATTTTTGGTGGCAAACCTCCATGAGTTACGATGTCAATATCAGACAACATGATGTGTTGCATTAATAAAACATGCGTTTGATCGAACTTAAAAAAAAAAAAACAAAAGGGAAAAATCTAAATATATTTATTAAAATACTCAGGCTTCTCAAGGATTGAGAACAATGCAAAAGTCAAAGGTTTTCGAAACTATAGGATAATAAACTGTAGATATACCTTACAAGCACAAGGAAATGATTCAACAACGTTACGTACATAGAGCTCCACTGAACTTTGGACAATAACGCACAAAATTAACATCACTTGCGATGTGACCAAAGGTTAAGAATCATTGGAATTATAAGATGACAAGGGACAAAATTGGAGATGGTAACTTATACTGTTTTTCCAGCAATAGGCAGACCCAAATTCGTTGGAAAATGTTGCCAAAATCCCAAAACAAGGACAGAAAATAATATGTTATTCCAATTGTCCAAGACAAAGAGCGAGCGAGAGAGTTTTTGCTTTGTTCTTGAACTCTAATCAAATTTATATTAAATATCAAGCAAAAGGGAAGGAGCAAACGAGGCAACAAGAAGGAAACAAAGAAAAAGACCCAAGCGCCGATTGACTCTTCCACCTTGCTAGCAATGCATGAAATTTCTAAAGAATGCAAATAGCTAATCGAAAGAATATTAGACCTAATCGGCAGATTGTACTCAGTGTGCGAGAACAACACATTTTTCCTTTTATATAGTTTTTTTTTTCTTTTTCCTTTTCATTTGCAAGAATTGCAAATATGTCCTTGCTAAAACCACGGAACCATCATCGTTCCATTTAAAATATGTTAGGTTTTAGAACTTGCTAATATTTGCAAAGGCAGGATTTAATTCCTCACAAAATTTTCATTTGATTCTTAAATGTGGGTGTGAGGAAAAAATTTATCCCTCACAATAAACATTTACATTTGATGATTTGCTCGCAATAAATACTTTTTCTTTTTAATTTCTGTGACCACGTTAGATGTACCCTCACTAAAACTATGAAGCATAAAAGTCACCAAGTTAATAATAATAATAATATAAAACTTGTTGATGGGTTGCCATTCCACATAAACACAATGATCAGACAAAAAAAAAAAAACCCATATAAACGTTACCCTGGAATCTTAATTGGTTCCAAAATTTTATACTGTATTTATATATATAAGTTGAACAGTATAAAAATCAGTTAGTAAAATGAAGGTTAATTTTTTTTTTTTAAAGGTGAGTTTACCATGAAGTAAGTTTACTTTGTCCTTTATAAACATTGCATAAAATGAAAAATGACAAAATTTTTTCAAACAAAAAATACAAGTGACATAAAATAAATAAATTTATTTTCTAATCAATAAAGGAAATTGCCATAGATATATATATATATATATATTAATGAGAAAGGCACTTCAATTCTGTAATGCTGCATCAATGAGCTTGATATTGATGATCATTCAAAATGTCGGGCGTCGGGTCCTTTCGAAGTTGAAATTCGGTTTCTCCAAGGAGGCTGTATTCCATTCGAAAAAATAAATAATTTTTTGGAACAGTAGTAGCAAAAATATATATATATTTATATATAGAACACGAACCCAGATCACCTCTGCTTCTTCGATTTCATCCCCGCCAGCATCATCCCACATGGACCTGCATGGTGTCGGCCCCGCACAGGGAAATGATGCGGTATCAAGCAAGTAAACATAGCAATCACAGAAAGACATGCGAAAGGGACCATGGTTTGATACTGCATGCATGATTTCCCAAGCAGATTTTCTTTTTATCTTTTCTTTTTTTCTTTTTTAGACAAACACACGCTTTCTGAATTGACAATCTGGTTTGGCACTCTTACTTTCTGTTAACCAGTCGGAAAGTACACATCAATTGAAATGCTGTCTTTGAGCATTTACAGAGACGCTCTTTGATAAAATTACATCTTAGAAACGTGTCCAACATGATGATTGTATGGTTTAACTTTTCCAGCTTATCGATTGTTTTTCAACACGCAACAACACACTCGATTTGGATGGTTTGATTGGAAAAACAATCATGAACTACTTTTAGGTAAACAGTAAAATAGAAGTCAAATGTTTTGAACGATTTTTTTTTTACTTATTTAATTAACAAATATTAACAATTGAATTAAAATATTACAATGTTATTTCATTCATTACCGACAACAATTGACATCCAACAACAACAATCATTAATATATAAAGGAAACAGGACCTCAAATCAAACACGACTTTTTCAAACCGTGTGCAAGATGAAATGAAATCACGACTTTTAAATATTTGAAACAAAAAAAATTCCACGACTAAAGAAAAGTGAAGAAAAAGTAACGGGGCATTGGCTTTCCATGCTTTTTGGGCATGGACCCTACACGGTTTTTATTTTTTATTTTTTTGTAAAAAATATGATGCTTAAATAATTAAAATAAACATGTAAAAAGTATATAAAAATGCATATAATTATTAAAAAACATTAGATATATATAAGTACAATTTGTTTACACAAATTATTTTGTTTTTTATATATGTAATTAAATCTAATTATAGTTATTTAGTAAGAAATAGCAAAAAATATGAACATTTGGAACCAATGATGGTTAGATGATACACCATTAGCAAAGAGATTTTCGAGACTTTTCACATTATTTGTAATGGAAAAGAATTTAGTTAACAACTTTGGTAAGTAGGAGCAAAATTGATGGGTAGGGAATTTTTTTGATTACAAGATTAATTTACATGTTAAATTCATGAAATTTCTTATAACCTATTAGCCAACAAAAAGAGAAAGAGATGAGTTTATTTGACAAAGGAAGTAAGATGGGCAGTTTTTTTGTAAAATCCTTTTATGATCTCTAAGACAATCTTCACATACCATGCAAAGAGGGATAGTAAGAATATGACAAAGTTTGGATCTATATAAAGTGAAAATTTTTGGGTAGTAATTGACACTAGATTGGCTTTTAGTGAAAGGGAGATTAAAGTGGGTCATAAGTTCTGACAATAATAGTAATTACCCACTTTACCCTCTTAAGTGTGAATTAGTTGTTTAATTGTTTCTCCATTATCATTTGGTGTAGGTAGTTTAGTATAGGTGTCTAAGTTGGTAGGAAATTTGAAAGGTGGTCCTAGGCTTAATCAATGTTACAAAGGAATCATAATTTAGATTGAATTAAGGTTGTAAATCAAAAGAGATATAATAGATAAAGTTCTTTGTAATTGTGTGGTCTATTTGGTTAGATAATAAATATATATTTAGAGTAAGTCATTTTTTATTGATAAAATTTGTGACTTAATTTGTGTTAAGATGTGGTAATCAAAGGTGAAGTAGCCATAGTGCAATTTTACGATTAAAGAGTTCATAATGGATATCAAAGGAATACAACCAAATAATAAAGAAAAATACAATTATGGAACTTAGTCTATTCACCATTGCTAAAGGGTGCATATAAATTTAACGCTAATACTAAAATGATGGATGTGAGTGGAGTGGCGAGCATCGAGGGAGTACTTTGAAGTGGTGATAAAAAGGTGATATGTATGTTTTCAAAAGCAATTAAGATTACACGCATCAATAAGGTAGAGTTATTTGTAATTAGGGAAGTAATTGTTTTATAAAGTTAGCAAAATATGGTAAGAAAGGCTTTGTTAATTATAAAGAGTGACTCCTATAGTTGTATAGATTAACAATAAGTAAAACCTTGAAAGCTTTTATTAGTGTTCTATGACATTAACAATTAAATTGAGAACTGAATTTCTTTTATCTTCTAGTTTTAGAAATGTAACTAATTTGCAAATAGTTTGGTTAAATAGGATAAAACTCATCATACAAATTTGGTGGCATAGATATACAACAAATGGATTAGACCACTAAATTCTCTTTTTTGATACAAACAACCATATTTTCAAGTAATTTTTGTATTTTTATCAGCACATGATATTTTTTCACTATCTCGTACAACTATATAAATTTCTTTTATATGATAACTTGTCATTAAAAAAATTGTTATATATATATATATATATATTACATATTTTTCATAAAAAAATTGGTATAAGCTTGACACGTTACATCAATCACTTTAGAACTCTATTTATAGGGTTTATCTTAGTAGTGGCTTCCTAAATATTTACAAACTAATTTAAGTTATACTAGACCAATATTGTACTTATAGTTTGTACTTTATGTCGTACCTGTCAATATTCCTCATCCATTATATATGAACATAAAACAAACAGGTTAAATATCATTGTTGGATTTCTAATAAATTTATTATTTCTCTGATAATAAAACTTGACATTCTAGGTTTTAACTAGTTTTAAATAGTTCAATCAAAAAACTTATTGACTACATCCTAATGCCAAGATAATTAAGTAAAATTTGTTTTATAAGTGATAATGGAAAGGGTTCTTTAGGCAAGAAAATAACCCATCACTTGCATTCATTTGACTTATGCTTTCTGGTGTTCTTTTACTAGTTCTTTATTCATCAATTAAACTTAATTTAAACTCTATTATAAATAAGCATTTGTGCATAAATTGAATGTTTGTGTACTACCCATTTAAAAGATTCATTTAGTGTAAAATTATGCTTCATCATATCAATAACTCTTATTATCTTATGTGTAAATTTTTCTATGTTAATAAAATATAAAATTACTAGCTACTCATAATTAAAAATTTCACTAATATGCAAAAAGTTAATTTATTTAATTACAACATCAACTTTTGATTGGATTTTTAAAAGAGTTTTTATTGATAATTTATTAATAATTTGTTGAGATAATGAGATATTACAATTATTTTAGTCCTTAAACTTAAATGTGTATTTATATTAGAATCATTTTACCTTTAGACTTGTATTTATAATTAAAATTATTTAATTGATTAAAAAAATTCTAACTAAATAAAAAATATTTTTTAAAAAATTAAATAGTCTAAGATTTCTAATTAGATTAAAATACTAAATTACAAAATAAATATTACACCATAATTTATAAAAGAATAATAAATAAATTTTGTATTATGTCCTATATCAAAGCTTTG
This sequence comes from Ceriops zippeliana, assembly GCA_037897445.1. NCBI lineage: Eukaryota > Viridiplantae > Streptophyta > Magnoliopsida > Malpighiales > Rhizophoraceae > Ceriops > Ceriops zippeliana. The sequence goes on from JBAPLH010000115.1 coordinate 2,436,892, forward strand.
GGAATAAACACATGTATTACTTGTTTCAATGTTAGACTTATCAAAATAAATATACAATTTGATATCAATGACATCTCTGCAGTTGAGAATCTAAAATTCAAGTTAAATCATAGTAATGTATAACAGAAAAAATATATATAATTCAAACCAAAATCTATATTGATATGAATGGAGAAAAATAAAAAAGATGAATTGATACTTATAAGACAAAAAAAAAATTATATTTGTAATCAATTGCCAAATATGGAAGAAAAATATTCTGCTTCTATCAAACCTATTTTTTCTTTTAGGGAAGGATATAAACTTTAAAATTATCAAATATTGAAAGAAAATCAGCCCTTTAAATATTTACCAAAATATACTTTAAGCCTATTTTTGTCCACGGATCATAACACACAAAATATACTCTTTTTAAATCCTAAAGATATAGAAGTTATTGGGTTAAGCATGAAGGTGAAGAGAACAATATCAAGATATTGATATGAATTAAGGAAAAAAATGATAAATAATAAATTGAAATTTATTATAAAAAAATACATATCTAAAATAAATCTTTAAATTTGAAATAATTAAACTTTAAAACATCAAATCAAATATGTTTTCTATTTCCATTATAATAAATACACTTCAAGGCTATCCAATATAAAAAGAAATTAGGTTAGCCCTTTAAACATTCTCTTTTATCTATGAATCACTGCATAATCAACATAAAAATTAAGATATCATGTCATATACATCTTAAAGTTATATTAAATATCACAAAAAAATATTTCTTAATTTATTATGAAAATAACATTTTTATTTAAGTGTGTATCTTTTTACCAATAAAATTATCTAATAAAATATAAAAAATCTAAAAAATAATATTTGTGTTAAATAGATAAAAATTTTTCATGATATTTATCATTATTCTATATCTTATTCACTAATTTTTGTTTAAATAAAGATATTTGAAATATTGATAAGGACATCAAAGGTACATTTGGTTCAGAAGAATTTTATATGTTGAAATAAAGTTAATTTCTAAGAATCCTTCAGCATTATGATTTATTTTTGATTGTGTTAAGTTTTTATAAATAATTTATTTAATTTTATAATATTAATATAACAATTATAGTTACAAGAAGTTATTATTATAAATAAAATTAAAATAAAAAAAATCTAGTTAAACAAAATTAACCAAATAAAACATCAATGTTTAATTTTAAAATGTAATTGCATATATATATATATATATATAGACAATGTATTTTGAAAGTAAGGCTATTAAATTTATTTTAAGAACTTTATAAATAAATTTTTAAAGTTTAAGCAAATCATTCACAAGTTTAAATAACTTAAACTTTCCAGATTTTTTTTGAATTTATATTTTTTTTTCTTTTTTTGGAATTTTAATTTTTTTTAATATGTCCAAATTAACATTAAATAGTTGATGTGACACATTAATGTGGCAAGGTTAACATTGAATTAATAAAGAAAAATCAAAACTATCGACAAAGAGAATATGAAGGATTAAATATGATCAAAATAAATATTGTGAGTAAAAATTAAACTATTAAATCTATTTTAATAACATACTAAATGTGTTTTTTTAATGATTTTGTAAATAAATTTTGTAAAAATTAAACAAATCATTCACAAGTTTAAACGACTTAAACTTGACTTTGTTTTATTTATTTATTTATTAAATGAGTTTTAAAATTAAATCGAAATGGGGACTCGTTTACATAGATAAACAAGTCCAAATCAGTTCTTATTAGACCGATTTATTGGATACTTTGCAAAGGTCTGGGGCTAATTTACAATCTTTTATCTATTTGCTTGTTTGTATGCATCTTGAACAGCTACTAGCTTTCTGTCTATGTCATCACAGAGCACGAGAATTATTAATATTGCGTCTGGCAATTGGATTTGCACATAAACAATATCGCCGCCCACCCAAATTAGAAGTTTCTTCTTCTTATTGTGTTTTGAAGTCGAGAGACAAGAAGACCCCACCCACCCCCTCCCCCCCTTTTATTATCTTTTGACTATTTGAATTTTCATTTGTTGAAACTCAAAATTGGTAAAATAAATAAAAAAAGAGCAAAAATAATGAAATATATATATATATAAAATGAATAAAAGGGATTTTCGTGTCTAAAAAGCCAGGTGGCTTTCTCATATAAGCAACGCCCGAGCGTTGTCTCTGGCTCTCACCCTCCATTCGGCTGTTTATTGCTCGCCACCTTCCCACCTAGCCTCTCCATAGCCAAGTTCATTCCTCTCTCTCTAACTCTCTCTTTTTCTCTCTTTATATACTGATAAAACTGAGGCCATGGTTGTTCTGTCACAGCAACCTTTAGAGCAGTTCCCTCTGATCAAAACATACAAGCCTGCTGGCTTGTTCACCGGGATTCCAACCATAGACATGAAGGACCCTGATGCCAAGAACCTTATGGTCAAGGCCTGTGAGGAGTTTGGATTCTTCAAATTGGTCAATCATGGAGTCCCATTGGAGGTCATGGCCAGCGTGGAAGGTCAAGCCATCAAGTTCTTTAATCTCCCTCAGTCTCAGAAGGACATGGCTGGTCCTCCTGACCCTTTTGGCTATGGCAACAAGAAAATTGGCCCGAATGGTGACGTTGGCTGGGTTGAATATGTTATGCTTAACTCCAACCCTGAAATCACCTCCAACAAGACTCTCAATGTTTTCCAGGAAAACCCGCAGATCTTCGGGTAATATTCCGAGCCAAACGCCTCATTTTTCTCCCCCCTCTTTTCCTCTCTGTGTGACCCTTAACTGTTTTTTTTCTTTTTCTCTAAAAGGTTAATTAAATATCTAAGACCGGGGATTGATCACGGCCTAATCCCCTGAATGAGTCTTAATTTTTTTTGAATTTTTTAAATAGAATCTTATTACTTTTTTTTACTTTCTCATTTTAATTTTATATTTTGTTCATTTTTGACAAAATTTAAAATTTTTAACATATTCTATTTAGTCACTTTTTTTTTTTGGGGTTAACAGATTGACTAATTCTGTCCAAAAACGAACACATATAAAACAGAACATAAAAATATACAAGCCAAAGACAAAGCACAAAGATAATAAGATTATATTGGAAGAATTTATAAAAATTTAGGACTGATTTCCGATTTATTCTGATTGATCACAATCATAATCTTGGACACAGTTTTAAGCTTGCAAGGCCAATAAGTTAATTATTTTTCTCTGTTTCTTCCTTTTTGTGCTGCTGTAGGTCTGCAGTGAAAGATTACATATTAGAAGTGAAGAACATGGCTTTTCAGGTGGTTGAAATGATGGCTGATGGGTTGGGGATTGAACCAAGGAATGCGTTGAGTAGGCTGCTGAAGGACGTGAAGAGTGACTCGGGCTTCAGGCTAAACCACTACCCACCCTGCCCTGAGCCGCAAGCATTGAGAGGTAGAAATTTGATTGGGTTTGGGGAGCACACAGACCCACAGATAATTTCTGTTCTAAAATCCAACAACACAACTGGCCTGCAAATCTGTCTCAGAGATGGGACTTGGGTTTCAGTCCCACCTGATAACACCGCCTTCTTTATTAACGTTGGTGATGCCTTGCAGGTAACAGTTTTGATGACACGCTTTTAACACTGGAAAAGGTGCATGGTAGTTAGGCTGATGTGATGTGTTAAAATTGTGACGTAATAAAAATGATAGAATAATACTTATAGAAATGAATAAAATTAAAATGTAAAGAAATTATTTTATACCGTCTTTCTCCATTTGTCATCTGTCGTGCCTCCACGTGCTTTTTTCATGTATTGCTGTGCTGCATAGTGATTCCTTTCCTTTTCTTTCTTTGTTTTTTTTTTTTTTTGGTTAATTTGTTATTCTCCAACAATGTCTCATACTTGTGGAAATGATTTATCTCTCTCTCTCTCTCTCTCTCTCTCTCTCTCTCTCTCTCTCTCTCTCTCTCTCTGTAATTTGTGTCACTGGATTTTCCTTTTCTCATTGATTCTCCACCTTTTTGTCAAAGGTGATATATCATAGGGTTATACCAAGTTAGAAATAATCTTTATTCCAGAATCCCATTCAGGGGTCTTGCAGTGGTCCCCATCCAATTTACAAGTAAAAGCTTCATATTTATGGTGTTTGTTTGGCTTTTGACCTTTTCATCGAATTGTCTGTGGGGTTTTGGATGCAGGTAATGACTAATGGAAGGTTTAAGAGTGTGAAACACAGGGTCTTGGCTGACCCAATGAAGTCGAGGCTCTCTATGATCTTTTTTGGTGGTCCACCCTTGAGTGAAAAGATAGCACCTTTACCTTCTCTAATGGCAGAAGGAGAAGAGAGCTTATACGACGAGTTCACATGGCGTGAGTACAAAGCTTCGGTATACGCGTCTAGGTTGGCCGATTATAGACTCGGACCGTTTGAGAAAAAAACAGCCCATTAAATGTGGTCAAATTCCCAATTTAGCAAAATCTAGAGGGTCAAATCTTAAGAGTAGGTTTGCAGAACAAGGTTGACTCAACTTTGTCGTAGATGGAAAGAAAAACAGTTTGTTCCCCTTACTGTGACCTTTTGTGACTTGCCCATTTGGTAATTTTACTTTCTTTTTCTGGCTTTCGCGTTCTCTCCCTCTCCCTCTTCCTCTCCCTCTCCCTCTCTCTCTCTCTCTCTCTCTCTCTCTCTCTCTCTCTCTGTGTCTTTCTCTTATTCAACTTCGATTCTACCGTTGGTGCACGTCTAACTTCATCATGTCATCATGTACAATGTGATACATATCACTATTCAATTTCTTAGACCTTTCAAGAACAGCTTAGGTGAAAGGAGGAGGAGCTCTACAAATCAAGACAAAGATGAACTCTGTAGAAATTTTTACTTTTTTTTAATATAATATAATTAGTAAAGATCCTAAAATTTGAATTGCCATACATATCATTATTCATGATATTTCCATCATGACCATAAAAGTCTCTATCTTCCTTTTGCCCGTCTCGTGGGAATGTCCTCCATCCTACAAATGTGTCAAACAACTTTAAGATCAAATGATTTTTATATGGTTGCTCGATCTAATGGTCTTTGATACATTGGTGTAGTAGTTGGGGGGCATCATTTCCCTTCATCCACAGCTTTTGTGGCAGGCAACTCCCCTATAACCAGATTTCAATTGTTAAAACTTTGCTCCATTATTTTCGCAAGAATTGTATATTAATAACCTGATGATTTTCTATCAAAAACAAACTAATTTAAAACGGATTCAAGTGTTACGCATATTCCTTATCTTCGTGAGAGGGATTCATGGATGCAAACTCTCTTTAACTTTTTGGAAAAACTTACCTAAAAGAGTTTGATACTATTATAATTATTTAATGTACATTTGTATTCTTCGTTGTCAATGAGCCCAGCTTACGTCATGAAACGTGCATCATGCAATATCTCCACGAAAGTGCTTACCAAAATTGTTATTTGACACAATAATGATCATAACGTCTCGGCGGCCAAAAATTAATTGGGTTTACCACTTCCTCGCAGCACCAAAAACCTTGCTTGACAGCAGAGCAGAGCTTCAGTCGCACGGGATTTAATAAAATCTTTCCTATTTTTTCTTCGTTGATCAACTTACTTTTCCGTTTTCATTTCATATGCTTTGTGTTTCAAATATGCATTTAAAAATCCAATCCTTTTTCAGACTTTTAGTTGCATCACAAAGATTCACAAGTAATATAAATCCAAAATAAAATAAGGAAAAAATAAAAATACTTTATGCAAATCTATATAATATTATTAATTCTGTGACAGGAAAATGCAAGGTGACATGACTCTCCTTCTTTTTCAAGTTCATTTCATAATTTGTACATAAATAATGAGATTTGTAATACTTTCCTTTATTTAAGATTAGTTTAACGTCAAATGATCAGTTATTGCAAATTTCCAAAAAAAAAAAAAAGACATCGAGAGAAAAATATAATTCATTCTCTACGTACAGCTCACTGGATTCTATGCCTAAACAATTTCTCCTAATTATTGATTTATTGGGCTCATCTATTACTGAATATTCTGATAACTCCCTCTTTTTGGCATTGATTAGAAACAATGGATTAGAAGATAAAAGCTTAAACTCATAATATTCTCACATACCTTCGAATTTCGACCATTGTGCTTTTTTTTTTGGGGGGGGTCATATTTGCTTTGACACCACAATTATATGCTTCCAACGACTTTGAGAGGTAGTGGTGGAAAGAATTTACAAGCCATATGGTTTGGCTTCTTGACGATGGTGGAAATTAAGGTGTGCTTTGTCAACAAACACAAAAGGGTCTCGGATATAGTTCAAGATTACTCAGGCTTAATTTCTACTATTTTTGAGTTTTCTATCTTTACGCTTCCATTGAAATTAGTTGTTAAATTGGAATTCATGAATGGGAGAGATTTTGGAGTTCAAACAAAGTTATACTAGAGAGAAAAGTGAATCTAATTTTCTTCGTCGAAAAGTTTGAAACATTGTTGGTTCTTGCAAACATTGGTGGCTAGAAGATTTTGATTGAGAAAGATTTACTTGAAAGGACTCGAGTGCTCTCTCAATAATTTTTTTTTTAATTCGTTGTTCGTTAGAATTAAATTGTAAATAATATAACGAAATATTTTTTTTCCATTTTAACATATTTTATACTCTTTTTTCAAAATTATTACTCTAAATTTTTAAGATAAAGGTTTAAGTGATTAAACACGGACTATTTAATTACACTTCACTATTTCTAGTGACATATCTTTTGTTTTTTGGTTTTGTTTTTGTTTGTTTTGTTTTGTTTTGTTTTGTTTTTTTGTTTTTTGCTTTCTGTTTTTTGGTTTTTGGCTTTTTAATGATATTTCTCATAAGGGGAAGGGGATTTCCCAAGGCTTTGTCCCCTGAGTATTCTGCATAAGAGAAATGGTGCAAACTTTAATTTTGCTCATTTATATAGCTGAAAATGTAGTTGTGGACATTGAAATGGAAAGGGACAGCAAGAAAATTAGCTTCCTCACTGTAACCCAACAACCCCCATCTTTGATTGGTATCCAATAATGACAAGGATCAACAAAGATAACCGAACTTTATCTTTGGGTTCAATAATAGTTAGTATTCTTCTTCAGGACCACCTTAGAGAATTAATGTCAAGTAGCAGTTCATGTGGTCGTCTGATTCATCGGTTGTAGTGGTGATAATTCTGGTAAGAATGACACGTGCATTCAAGCCTTGAAATGAACAATCAATTCCCACATCTCCTGAGGAGATTTTTGAGTCAGCATCCCCATCCCTGAACACTTAAAAAAGCTAACTATTTATATGTACAACAAGTTTTTAATTGGTGCTGAAGATTTAAAAGCAGTTATTGTTATTGCAACTGAACACAAGTTGTGCTACGCTCTCCCTCAATAAAATGGGAGGTAATACCATGCATCTAATACCATTCTAGACTTCCCAATACGAGAGATTGGTGCAGTAAAACGTCTTACGACTGCTGCAAGTAATACGATTGTAGTTATAACTAAAACAACTTTCGATCACTGCACTTTTCCAATTTCATTACCGCAGATACGGATTCGCAAGGCGCAATTCAAGATACTGAAGAAGTTTACCAAGGAGTGAAAATGAGTTAAGAGGTACGACGGAATACTTCAAGATAAACTCAAATACAGTGGATCCACGCACTAGCCCTTTAGGATTATTAGATTAGGCAGTAGAAAGATAAAATGAAAAACATGTGGGATTTGATCAAACAACTTTTCCAAGGTCGGAGGTGGGACAGCCATCGTGTTTTTTCATGATCCATGGCTGCATTGCAAAAGGTGACATGAAATGACCGCACATTATTGTCCGAGGGACGAAAGCTACAATTAATTCCATGGAAAACCGACAGTTTTGCTACGGATTTTATAGATTGTTCGCTTTTTTCTACTTCAAAAAGTGATTAGAATTGTGTCAAATCTTGTGACTTTTATGTCCCCTCGTGTACAGAACCTCGTTTTTACCACATTGGAGATTTTACGGTGGATAACCTTCCTTTAATAGAAATTATGTGTCAGAAAACAGGAACCTGCTCAATCAAACAAGTAGAAAATTGTCCCGAGGTTTCGGTTTCTGATGCGATTTCGGTTTAGGTTGCTATTCCTGCGCTAGCTGCGGGAAGTGTGCTGTTGACTCGCGACGGTGACTGAATACGAAGTTGTCTTCTTCTTTTGTTCTCTTCTTTTTCAGGGCTTTTTCCTATCTTGCTTGCTAATAATAATAATGAGAAAGGAGCTGCTAGTTGTAGGCCCCTAGCCCTTGACTAATAGAATATCAAGTCTAGATCTTTAAAAAATAATAAAAAAATAAAACATCAAATTCTGTCTGTCAAAGAGCCTTCTTCTAACTAGGAGAGTCAGCAAGCTGCCTGCATGTATTCATGCATTCATATACATATTTACATGCATACATATATATATATGTCAAGACTTATTATATTAATTAAAAAGTACTTTTTTTGTGTGTTTTATTTAAATGGAAAAAATATAAAGATATTTAAAGTATAAGTATTTTTTGGAAAAAAATAAAAGTTGAATTTGTTTTTTATTTTTTAACAAAATAAAAAGAAAAAAAGATAAATTATGAGTAGTATTTTATAAAAAGAGTAAATTTAGATTTTTTTTTTTTTGCTTTTTAACAAAATAAGGAGAAGAATTTAGGATGTTTTTCTTTTCATAAATTAATTTCTTTATTTTTCTTAATTACAAGTGTTTATATTGTATTAATTTTAGACATATAAAAAATTATTAATATGAATTGAATAAATGTCAAAATATAAGTAAGTAAATTAAGTATTTGTCGTTGATTTTGTGGCCACTCTTAATGTCATGAGCTCTTAATGTTCAAAAAATAAAAAAAATTACAGACTAACTATTGAATTTTGTCAAATATTTCAAATTGTAAAAGTGTATTAAAAATTTTAAAATTTAAATTAAATATTTTAATATTTTAACATTTAAGCAAACATCATTAAATAAATATTTTATAATTTATCTCAGTTTAAATATTATATACTTACATTCACACACACACACACACACACACACACACACATATATTGCAATAAAATATCATCCTGGCGCTTTTGTGGGAGCTGTTCCCTAATGGGTAATTATAAAAATAACTTATGTGTCATGATTATAAAAATAACTTTTACCCTATGACTTGTTGAAAAATAACTCTCTCTCTCTCTCTCTCTCTCTCTCTCTCTCTGTTTTTCCCTTTTTTTTTTTTTTAATCTCTAAATGGAACGACTTCTCTCTCAACTTATATTTTTGTTTCTGATTCAACTATCAGATTTTAAAATTTTCTTATTCATCACTAAACTTTCAATTTTTAGGCAACTAAACGGTTCAAAACACCAAGAGTCGCCTTGCCTGGACGCTTTTCAAATCGAACAACGTCGAGTTAAAGTTAACTACATCTTCCACCGTTAAATTGGGATGATCCGAAGCCAGTATGTGCGTCACGTGCCATTACATTCGGACAAAATTAGACTCATTGTTAGAATTTGGCGAAGAAGTTGGGTGGGTATTGGGTATTCATCTTAAAAGTATAGGACATGGTAGATTGATTCGTTGTCGTGTGATTAATAAGATTATTTTTTTTTTTAATGAACCGAGAAAGAAAGGTTCAAAGTACATAATATATACTCGCTGTATGCAATGTTCATGCCAACTCTATATTCCCTTTTCATTTAACATTAATTCCTTGGTGGGGAACAATGGCTGAAAGTAATGGGTTTGTTAAAATACACAATGTTCCAATTTTCTTCGCATTACGTGGAAACGTTTGACATACCCTGGCATGGTGCAACGGATCGGATGCCTCTATTTGCCCATCTTTTCTTGATAAATGTGCGAACTCAATACATCATCAGGAATCTACCTGGGATTATTGGCCGTAGAATGAAATTGTACTTCTCGAATAGAAAGGCGTAGGAGAATAATGTGTACTTGATGCATGTTGTCATTTCTTCTGAGTGTGCATGAACAAGGATAGATGCCTATCAGAAATTCAGTGGTTGTGTGTGATTTTATTAATAAGATCAGCATTGTCAACGGAAACAAAAAGACAATGCATTCAAATGATCTATCTTTCATTTATTTATTTATTTATTTATTTTCACGAACTCTTAGTATCCATTTTTGGTTTCATTGCAGCTTGTGCAGGGAGACACAGTTTTCTTTTTGCTTTTTTTTTTCTTTTCACTTGATTTATCGTTCGAGGATTAGTTGCCAATATATGATCTCCACAAAATACAGAGATGTAGAGTCATCCAGGATGGATCATGATGACATTAACGTCATAAGCAAATGGAGTCGAACAAAAGTGATTCGATTGGCAGCATTGAAAGTCCACTTTTATTGATTCTGAAAAGGTACCAGTTGCCAGTTGATGGCACAATTCATTTGATGCAGGGCATCAACAGATGCTCTGTAGGAACCAGAATTTCTTTCTTTCTTTCTTTCTTTCTCATTACTAACTTTATTGCACTATAGCTTTGTTATTTTTAGCAATCCAATCCTATCTGTTCAGCACTTTCAATATTTTCTTCGAAGAAAGATTCTGTTCTCTTTTGTAAAGTGAATTTCGAAAATAACGTTACACCTCTTGAAATTTTTAAATATAAGTATATAAATTGTATGATTAAAAATTCATACCAAAAAATTATATCAAAAAAAAAAAATAGTGAGAATCAGTAATATGTAAATGGAAAAAATTTATAAAATTAAGTTTTAAAATTTTAAATTAAAACATAATGTTTAGTTCACAAATATCAAACTCTACTTAGAATTTTCCTAATTTCGAGTTCTCACATTTATTCACAAAAACAAGATTCAATTACAATGACAAGGCATGACTAAAAAAAAAAAAAAGAATTTAATATAAAAAAAGATACACTGGGGGAGAAATTTCCACACTGAGAGTGAGACTCGTAGTCCGCCTGTGTAAGAACTTAGCCCACTTGACCAATCGCTTAGGTTACAAGAAATTATTTTTCTTTTAAATTGCCAAGAACTTAGGTTACAAGTTACTACCGGGCCAGCCAGCAACAGTTGAAGGTAATCGGGTCATGAATGGCTGGGAGCCAGGCCTTATTCATTCATGGGAATCTGGTGGGCTACATGAAGAGCAAAGCGTCAATAAGACCTCTTTCGAAATGGGTTATCTAAAGGCCTTTTCATTCATTTGCGAGACCTGTGGCAGATCATATAACAAAATCAACGAAATCTTTCACATATAGAGAAAAATACAGTAGGATAGACCCACCACAAGTAGGTAGTAAACTCGTCGCGTCAAATCCCCATACATTCTAATGATTCCAACTTGGGAATTCCAATTAAGAGGGGTTGAGTTTAAAAACCATCGATTTGTCCTGCCAATAACGATGTGCAAAAGCCGCTTCAACACCTGACTGAACCCCCAAATCACGACTAATGACAACTGATCTTCTAAGTCTCAAAGACGCTAATAAAGTTCATGGATCCATTTACGTAGCCTGCAAATTTTGGAGTGGCTGTTGAAGTATAAGTAGTCATATTGACTTGTTTTAAGTAAAAGAAGAGAGTCTTGGATTGCAAACGAGTACAATTTTGTGTTGGAGTGGTTCTTGTAAAGAGTTTACATAAATTCCTAAATGGTACGTTTCTTTGATAGTCCAATTTTACTTTTTTTTTATTATTTTTTTAATAAATTGGAAATAACTTTTTATATTAGGTTAGTTCGATCTTGATTTCAACAAAATTTTTATAAAAATACAATGACTCCTTAATATTTGAAATTCACTTATTATTATTTTTTATGATCTCAACTTTTTCTCTTTTTACTCTTGCTTTTTCTTATTGATCAACTGTAACGTTTAAATTAGTTAATCGATCCAAAATCTTTGTAACTTCTTCAATTTAGATGCTTTTATCATTTTATCCCATTGATCGACTGTAGTTATTGATCAAGTTGACTATAATCACTGATTAAATTGCCTAACCTAAATTTTCTATCAATTTTACAATTACAAATCCAATTAACTAAATCAATTTATCTAAATTTTTATTTCTGTCTTTATTCAAAATGTTACTTAATATTTTTAAAAAAAATATAAATTTGATGAAAAATAAGATCTTTGCATAATTATTAACACAATATAAATTTTAAATTTAAAAATATTATTATAGTAAATATGAATCAAATAATAATTATTCAAAATAATAACTATTTAAATAAAACTCACATATTTAACTAATGAAAGAAATAATATAAATAAATAAATATTAATAGCATCAATTAAGTATAAGCAATCTCACTAATATGAATTAAATAATGATTATTCAAATAAACCTAATATATTTGACTGATAAAAAAAGAATCAAGATCTAATTTTAAATAAATAGACATTAATAATATTCATCAAACGCAAATCTCCACAATCTTTACCTCAATCTCAACACCACACTCATCAATAAATCAGCATCTTCCATTGTGTTAGCAACTGGAGTTGACATCATAATGTTCCGTCTGTCAGCAACTTTACATTTCAAATATGATTATAAATGAAGTATACTTACTTCTCCGTGTGCTCTGATGAGATAATGTCTGAAAAGGCTTGCAAGATGTTACTCTGACAAAAGCATAGAGCTGATGATAAAGCGAAGAATCTGTACATGTAGCCCTTCGCAGGGTTTCCGATCTACCGTTTATCATGATGCACTCAGCGATACGTTTTGCAGGGCATTTTGCACTTACCGATACCTCTTTGCATTGTTGATACACGCAGGGCATTTTTCCTTCGAACATTGACTTGCCCCCGCATAAGGATGTTCATAGGTTTTACTGCTCTTTTAGCTAGCTTCCTGATCATAATTTGTCTGTCCGATTGAAAAAAGTGTTATCGACGAAGAAATCCTTTAGGGGTTTGGAAACTTTCAGCTCTTCTAAGAGCAGTTTATTTGGTAGTTTCTATTTTATATCTGAAGTGGGCCAGTTTTCCCGAGTGTCATCCATGCCGGTAATACAGAAAGTTCAGACATATTCAAACTAGCACTTGGGCAATCTTTGCTTTTGCTTTAGCGTAATAGATGGCAAGCCACAATTTAACAACTAAAACAGTTGGAAGCACCCTCCCAACTCAACCAAGTCAAGTTCTCGAACATAATCTGGCAGAGAAAACAGAGCAACTGAAGCATCACGAAACAAAGGAATCTAGATTGCATGTCAAAATGCAGCTTAAAGGATTCTCTGAAGTCCAAATTGCTTCTAAGGATACCCCTTCAAGGGGTCAGCTGTCTTCCCTGATCTTGCATCAGTCCATGCTTTTGCAATTGTCCTTTTCATTTCATCATCCCCTTCATCGTACATATTCTGCAGGTTTTGAGAAAGCAGAACAGTTTTGAGCACAATACAAGGAAGCACACAACTCTACGGCCACCTAAAACAGCGCATCAACCTCTGAGGGAAGTAAATATGTGACCCTGCAGATGTAAAGGTATAAATAAGCATAAAGAAACAAAAATATCTACCTTCATCAAGTCCATAATTCCTGCCATGGGATCCCGGTCTTTATCCAGGTTTGGCTTCAACTGTAAAACAAAGCAAGAATTCGAAATAAGAACAATATTTCCATTTCTATATTAAAAAAGGTTCATATCAAACTTGACAGCCATGCTTTGCCAAGCTTGGGGGTAGGGAGAGAGAGCAGCTTGGGTATTTATGATTTACCTTGTCCTCTTTGAAGTGCAAATCTAACCAATTCCCCTTAGAAGCTTTGAATAAAGTGATGATGACCCTTGTAGGCTTAAACAACACTTTAGATTTCTCTGGTGCGATCTCCTTATTCAATTTTGGTACTGTTAATCGATAGTTCTTTCCTTTGACATCATGGAACTTAATGTCAAATGACATTGGCCTGAACTCAGTCTCAATCTTCTCCTGCTCAACACCCTCTAGAGACACATAAATCTGCAGACAGGAAATAGGGAACCAAAACAAAGATATCAGATATTGCAATAAACATGCCAAGAACCAAGTGCAGGACCAGACACCCAGAGCATATTATGTTCTCATCAACTGGCTCAGCCTAACCTGTAATTCCAAAAGCACAACTAAATTGTTACCTTGACTTTGTCACTGTCCTGATCCCAGCTGAAAGATGCAAGTGTGGCATAATTAACTGAAGGGGTTGCAGGCACCTTGACACCAGTTGAAATTGGCGTCGATGCAGGAGTGGAAGCGGGAATGGGATCCTTTGTCAACTGAAGCAAGTGACAAAAGATCAAAATTTAGCGCAACGAGCAAAAAGCACACAAAGAAGTCCTGTTGGTTGGCCATTCATGAACAATTAAAGAAGGTAACAGTCTCGAAGCCTAGCAGCACTCCTATGACAAGACAATCTCCAAACAAAATTGCTAATTTAACAAACCTAAGATCACACTTGAAAATCAAACACAATATTCACCGACACTGCAACTTATCGAAAGCACCCCACAAGCTAATATAACGTCTAGACCAATCACTCACGAGCTACACAAAGCTTTTCCCAGAATTGTCAAATTCTGGTTCAACAGTCATACTCGTCACAAGCAAAGCGGTCATACTATGAATCTCAATTACAGCACCATTAAATAGACACAACCATTACATGGAACACAGTCTTGCAAGACTCGAGCCCACGCTTACACTATTATGAACATCGAAAGCACATTTATGGTCCTTTTTGCCGAATAGCGATCATGCATCAAGACAAAAACTGTGGCAATATATGAAACCCGTAATTCTAGCGTTGGATTGGACCGACACTTCAGTTCCAGACTTAAGATTAATCTGCTCACTGTCATGTCAAATTAGAGAGCAAAATGCGAAAGAAAGATGAATAGTCCTGTAAACAACCCATGGAGGCTTGAATCAAAACTATAAACTTTACCCATTTCCAGACCCTAAATGATTACTCAATCAATCCATCAAAAAAAAAAAAAAAAAAACGAACATCCCAATTGAACAGTAGACCACAATAATGACAATAATCAAGAATAAACAAAATTAAACAAAACCTCCATCTCCAAGGAGCTAATCTGAGAAGAGATGAGAGATAGGACGCGAGGTCGCTTGGCTATTCTATGCAATTGCCTCAGCTCCTCCAAATCCATTGCCACTTCCTCTCCCATTTTTCTCTTTCTCTGTTTTTCCTTTTCTTTCTTTCTTCTTGGTTTTCACAGTGATTGTTGCGCTTTTAGGGTTTTACACTTCCATCTGTTATAAACAAATAAATAAATAAAAATAATGCAGTATTACCAGCAGCAGCAGTGTGTAGAAAATACTAGAATCCTCCTCAGGTCAGGATATTAGAGTGGCAATTTGGGGTTTTCACTTCTATTATTATTATTATTATTATTATTTATTTAAGAATTAATTGTGAGGGGAAGGTGCTGGAGGCCTCTCCAAGTTCCACCTCCAAAAGAGAATAGGCCTTTTTGGTTTTGGTTTTCCTCCATGTTAAGTTTTTTCCCCTACCTCCCTTTTTTTTTTTTAATTTTTTGTTTGGAAAAGGAAGCAAAATTTAAATTTATTATTAATTTCCTCGCTTGGGTGTTAAAAAAAAACCATCGCTCCTGCATAATAATAATATACAAAAAAACAATATGAGAAAAATAAAAGAATAGTATAATAATGTTTTTATATTTAATTTTATTTGTTTATAAGATTAAATAAAATATCATTATTTTTTAAATGTTATTACTTATTTTTAAAAAAATTAATAATAAACCTAAATGATAAGTCACAAAATAATAAATTTTGTTAATATACGCGTTCTTTAACTTCATTTACTTATAGATAATGAAGTAATTTTTTTTGCATTTAATTTTATATTTTTAAAATTAAACAAAATATAATTGATTTATATTTACTATTATTATTATTATATTACTTTTAAATATATTTAATAAGTTGTTTTCAAGTAAATTTTCAGATCAATATGTGAAAAAAAAAAAAACTCAGATCAAAGAGAAATGCATAAGTATTTTAGGGAATGGGTCGTGGGTGTTTTTGTGTTTTTTTTTTTTTTTTTAATTCTCTTCCGTTAACAAATAAGCATTAGACAATTAGAGGCAATAACCCATCTTATGGGTTGGGCATAAGATTCAATATAATGTCCATTTTTCTGGGCTACCCAAGTTTGGGCGGGCTTAATTAAGTAAAATTTCGGCCCACCTCGTTCACTAATCTTTTTTTATTTTTATTTTTCATATTGTTCATGCCCGTCCCTTTGCTTCAAAAGAACTGTTGCCGTTGAAACTGAGGAGGGCATGTCTGGTGAAAGAAAAAAGCTAAAGCAAAAAAAAAAAAAAAAAAAACCCAACTGAAACAACATTCTAATAGTTAGGAATTTAGACAAGTTTGACTTCTCAGATTTTAATTATGAGAAAGAGATATGAGATTTGTATAAAAAATAAAAATAATTACTTTTATTATGTAATTCATAATTTAATGAATCTTGTAATAAAAAATAATTTTTTTTTATTTGAAAAAACAAGTAACGATTCTGTTCTGGTTTATTCATAACTTTAAGACTTAAGTAAACCTAGTTTGTTCACACCGTGTAATATATAAACATATTTTAGAACTTGCCTAATGGGTAATTTTTTTGCAATTGCACTCTTATAATTAATTAAAGCCTTTTGCTTGTTTTTGTCCCGAAAAGAAGACAGTATTTGCTAGAGAACTCTGATTTTCATTCATTTCGTTTTCCTCGAAAGAAAAAGGTGTTCTAGCAACTTATCAGCTGATCATCAATGTCTAAAATTCCTTGTCCAGGCAATTCCCCGAGAAATCCTTGGCCTCCTCCGATATGTTTTCAGGCATCCTCGGCACCAGATCACTGCAACCAATAATTTGTAGGAGGAGTCCGCGATCAGAATACTCCCATGGGGGCTTCCCGCTCAACATCTCTACAATTGAACAACCGAGTGCCCCACATTCTCTGCAGGACGTCTAGGTCTCTTGTCTCTGACCAATTCGGGGCGACCTATATTGAGGTGTGCCCCTTAAATCTTCTTCACCCTCATGTTCATCCAACCGCCATTTCGCTACTCCAAAGTCTGCAAGGTTTGCCACAAAAACCTCACACTCCTATCGCTAGTTAGTGCAAGCAAGCAATATATTACTGGGCTTGATATCCCGGTGAATATAGAGTCCTTGTGATGATTGTCCTTCAGTAATGTCTCGAGTGCAAAGCTTGACGTGGGACTTGGGCAATCCATGGCCAGCATGTTGGAGAAACGGGAGGCCTCGCTCTATTTGGACACGTTAAGAGTCAAGTTTTACTCTACTAAATCTGTTCGCAAAAGACACTATCCATTTCCCTTTTCTTTTTTTTCATTGGAAACATGCATTACTGGGACTCGTTTTTTGCTGATGCTACTTGGAAGAACGAATGCAATTAACTAACAAATTTATAAATTTAATATCACATATCAATTTATAATTTAGTTACTCCTCCTTTTTAGCGTTTAATGATACAAATTTACATTCTCTCACACTCAAAATTCCACCGCATAAAACTTTGATTCGATGATCCAAGCTCAAACTGGAACAATGCTCCAAAAAGAATTTTGTATATGTTTTCCCCTCCTCTGGTTCGGTGATATATCATCGCCATAGCACCGCACCTCGTAAGGACAAGCACTCAGCTCCCAAATAACTTGTTTTTCTAATTTTTAAGTGACCGATGTTTGCTCCATAGTTGCAGATTTTACTACGATCAGATGAAGAAGATTGCTTTGTTGCTACATCATTAATAAATGTTTAAATGGAGTCTTCTAGTCAATACGAAGGATCTGACATAGAATGTTATGTGACGCATCTAATAGTAAAATAGCAAAAAAGATTCAAAATTGACAACGTAAACACAAAGGTCCTATTTTAAAAAATAAAAATATGATTAATATAATTCAAAAAATGTGTAATGGAGAGAGTCTAACTATGTTTTTTGTTCTTTGCTTTGAAGTTAAAAAAAATTATGGTACCGAATTATTTATAAATGAAAAAAATTAAATTAAATTAGCTAAAAATAGAATATTTAAAATTTTATAATATCAATATGGTAAATTTACATTATACCTATAACAAAGAGAAGAAAAATGTGAAATCTAAATGATCCAAATCCAAAACTTAAAAATTTGAAACTTAATATATTTAAAAATTGATAAACTAAAATTGAATATACAGTTAAAACTCAATAATTTTAAAATATAAATTATTTAATATCATAATGGTTTAAAACTTAATAAAGCTGAAATTCAATGATTTAAATTTTGAAATATTTAAAACTCAAATGAAGTGAAATCAAATCAACTCAAATTTAATAAATTTATAATTTGAAATATTTACAATTTAAATGACTCATTACTTAAAATAAAATATAAATTATTTAAAATCATAATGATTGGAGACTTGATAAAATTAAAATTGAATGAATTTAAAATCTAAAATATTTAAAATTTGAATAACTTAAAACCAAATGAGCTTAAATTCAATGAATCTACACAATACAAATAACTCAATACTCAAAATGACTCGATTTGATCCACCTGTTCGTTACCTCTATTTTTGCGTATATAGTCACAATGAATTAGGAAAATACTGCAAACAGTAAGAGGAGCCATAATCTTTGAATTATCCTTAATGTTCAAACCATATATACTATTCTCTGGCAGATTTTCTGAAACACCAAAAGCAGTAAAGTATTAAATTCAAGAAATATACTACGAAATTTCAACCTATGGAAGTCTATAAATACTAATCAATTTCCTATTTATCCAACAAATTACCTCAGACTAGAGCCATCTTTCTTTACGAGAATGTAGATATCATTCCTATGTTTTCATTTTACTTGTTAAAACAAAAAGAAACACTAGGGGTCGCCAGAAAATGGAGATGGAACGAATGTCAAATTATCAAATGATAGCAACCTACAAGTTAAATTCTCGAAACGTCATATAATATTCTCACCTATCCAAAAGCTCTTCTCTTTTGTCCACCTTTCTGTTGAAATGGTCCTTGGCCGTTGTGTCAACGGAATTCTACCCCCTACCTCTTGCTCTTTTCAACTTTTTGAGGCTCACTGCAATGCTAAGATCGACCAACTCAACCTGTAGCTCAACCAGGTACCAGGACACTGCAACTTGGAACTTTCACTTTTCCAAAGACAACCTTGGCATTTTAATTTATACATGCTTTTCTGAATCTCTTGGCAGCGTAATTGTTTGTTTTTAAATTGTTACTGATGTTTGTCCATTAGATATCTGATGAATTAGGAATGGAGAGCTTGATCGAAGCATGAAAGCTAGTCAGACTAAGTGCTGGTGGGAGGCCGCCATTGAAGAACTCAACTTGTCACAGCCTAAGGTGCTTAAGGTGGTTTTGCGTGATCTCAAGAGCAAATTGGCTGGAAAGCAAACCAGCTTCTGACTCCCAGTTCAAATCCAGCTCAATGTTTCACGCCAGACTCTTTTGGTGGAGTTCCTAATTTTGAGCCAGAGAAGTATGCGTTCAACATCAACATGGTATCTTATGGACACAATCATTGTGGAGGCCCATTCACTATGACTTTAGGCAGCGGTTAGAAGCTGCTGTGTAAAGACCTAAACCACTGCCTATTATCTAAGAGAGATCGTGGCATTATAAAACCGCTACAATAGTTTTTATGTAGCAATTTCTAAGATTATTGTAACGAAAATAAAATTGTTAATAGAAACTTAATATAGCAATTTTTGCTATTAATGGCTGTGGTTTATAAGTGTATACTTAACAATTACTTAGTCAATAAATATGGTCTAAATTTTCTATTGCTAACTGTTTAGGGACTAAACAAAGTGGCAATTTTGAGGAAAAGGTTTTTGAGACATGAAAGGCAAACAATTTTGAGATCAAAAGATAGTGGTTTCGAGACACATAGGTAAACAATTCTGAGACAAAATGTAATGATTTCGAGACAAAATAGCTATGGTGTTAACACAAAATGACAGTAATTTTAAAATGATATTAAAAGAATTCATTTTTAGATGGAAAGGCAACAATTTTGAAATTAAAAGACAATAATTTTTTTAACAAAAAAAAGCATTGATTTTAGATTGCTTTTACTAATTCAATATAATGACAGCTCACAATTAGCATATAATTTTTAAAATATTACCTATTAAAACAATTTACCAAGCATTAAATAAATGTAAAATTTCAAATATAACATTTAACTCAGATTACACAAATATATGAATTTGAACATTCAAACTAAAAATTTTTCACAATCCATGATTAGTATATTAGATAATCTAAATTAATATGACTGATTATGTTGTTAGACTTGTAGATGGTAGCCATAGCCACAGTTTATGTTTTTAGCAGGAAAAGATGTCAAATTAGGGAGTTAGTCAAACCATAGATTTATGATATCAAGAAAAGTTAGAGACATATGTATAAATAAAAATGGGTTTATAAATGGATTTATAAATGTGTAATCATAATTATCAGTTGTAATCACTTCTTTTATATAAAGTAATTAATATTTATAATTAAATAGTGTAAATATGAGTCTCTCTCTATATACATTTATTTATTTATATCCTTGTGATAGAACTCTTGTAATATGTTTCAAAACGAATTGAATTTAAAAATTAAAAACAGATTTAGACATCATTTTATTTTCCAATAAAAATGGAATAAAGTGGAATGCGAGGCTTAACTTGTGTTCAATTCACATGGTTTCGGATTTTCTGTCATTTGAATTTTAGGTTTATTAGGTCTTACGTCATTCAATTCCAAATATTTTAAATTTTAAATTCATAAAAATTTAAGTTTATCAAAACTTAGATATCTTAGACTATGAGTCCTCGACGACAAGTTCATCAAGCTATGAGTATATTAAAATTCAGATTTTTTAAGATTTTAAACTTAAATTATTCAAAAATTCAAGCTGTATATATTTGAATTATTTGGATTTCAAATTAATTATATTTCAAATGACTTGTCATTTGTTTTAAGTTTTACGTCATTTCAATTTCAAATTATATAAGCTTTGAATTATTTTAATTTTAAATAATTTTAATTAATAATTTTTTCAATTATTGAGTCAGATCAAATTAAATTTTAGACAAATTAAATTAAATTATTCAGTTCAATTCTCTCTCCCCTTTAATAACAAGTTAACAAAAAGATGTTATTGACATTTTAAACTTATACTAACTATTTAATGTAATGTTTCTGCCAACATAAAATAAGATAATTTATCGTTCATATTTTTTTACGAGGAAATTTGAAAAGATATACAGTGAATACAAATAATTTTTATATTATATAAAAATTATTTTACAATATATTAATATTATATATATAATATGAAAATTTTTTATATTTATTATGTTAATCTACTAAATTTGTGGCCATATAATCGGATTATTTATAACATTCTATCCTATTCCCATACCATGCATTGTCTATACATCCCAAACAACCACACCGCACCCTTGCCATCCACAGAAGCCTTTAAATTTCTTTTCTACTTTATTTGTGGTCTTATGGTTCCAACGTTTGCCTACAATCAAGGCGCTCAGTGAAATTTTTGCTTAATATATAGTATATATAACCAATACATTTGCCACCGATGAGATGATTGAAGAAATCGACCAAAAGACTTAATTTGTGGGGTATGAGATGCATCATCCACCTTCCATTTAAAGGAGAATTTCGCAAGTTCTCAAGAAAATCAAGATATTTGGGGTAGTGATGTAATAAACTTTATCTACCATTTATACTGAACTTCTGCACAAACAAATTCAACCCCTGGGCAACTTGCTGCTACTGCCTGCTTACCAGACAATTTATGGTCCGAATAACTGTGATAATGAATAGCCACAAACTGACAATGTTATACTTCATTGGTAATACACAGAGTGATTGCACAATCAAGGAAGTAATTTTCAATGTTTACGCCACAAAAGTCGCTCAACACGATGCTTTTTACTAAACTTTCTTAACAGATAACATCTCTGTGTACAACCTGTAAGCAGGTGTAATACTTGCGATACATGTCCATGCAGAATGATCAACCGTGGCCTGGTTTTTATTTGCAAAACTATGATATTCCAATCAGCATCACATTGTTATATAGTTAACCGTACAGGTAACCTCTTGTTTTATCACAAGTCAAGTAAAACATGTAGCAAGGACTCTAATCCCTACCAAAACAACAAAATGACCTCTGCCCCCTTAAATTGGCGGTGTGACACCATCAACATCTTGCCTTGCAAGTGCGGAAACTAGTACCGCACCTCTGATCAGCAGACCGCTAATGAGAAACAAGTGTTAAATTAATTAACATGAGTGGTCCATGTCATTTAAAGTATGACTCAAAGTAAAAGGTCTAATATGATGGTCGGTTAGGCATAACGGTAATTTGGGTCATCGGGTTTAAAATCCCTCCACTCTCCCTATTAAGAATAAACGTTACAGGAAAGGAATATGTGTATATATATCTTCCCCTATTAAGAATAACCGTTACAGGAAAAGGAGTATCTTCTCATTTAAAATAATTATTACAGAAAGAGAGGATCTTCCTATTTAAGGTAACGGTTACAGGAAAGGAAGACGTGTATATATATATATATATATGCTATTACAGACCTTTCCGTGTGCTTAACCATCAGAGAGAGAAAACGTAAAGAAAAGAAAGGGGAAAGAGTAGGAGAAAAGAGAGAAGCGTTCAGGAACGAAACAGAAGAGGCTTCCCATCTCCACTGCGGGACATCAGCATAATGGACAACGGTATGTTGATTTCAATTACAGTTTTATTGCTAGTATTCGCATAAAGAAAGATCCTGCAATATATGAAATAAGAATTTCATAAAGAGAAATTCTAAAAAAGTCCAACAATTGGTATCAGAGCGGGTATGCGAATATTGCAATTTGGTTTTCTTTATCTCTTTGTGTCGGGTAGTATTTTATTTTATTAGGTTGTATTTTATTTTTCCTTTGCGTGTAATCAATAATTACAACGCGGGATAAAACAAATATATTGGTTGCCTGGTACGCGGGTCCCACCTGCAGTATGGTGGTGCTCGGGTAGTATTTTATTTTATTAGGTTGTATTTTGTTTTTCCTTTGCGTGTAATCAATAATTACAACGCGAGATAAAACAAATATATTGGTTGCCTGGTACGCGGGTCCCACCTGCAGTATGGTGGTGCTCGGGTAGTATTTTATTTTATTAGGTTGTATTTTGTTTTTCCTTTGCGTGTAATCAATAATTACAACGCGGGGTAAAACAAATATATTGGTTGCTTGGTACGCGGGTCCCACCTGCAGTATGGTGGTGCTCGGGTCCGAATGAATACCATAAAAAAAAAAAAAAACTTTCACATAAAAGATAATTTAATTTTCGTAATTGAAGATTATTAAATTCACGTTGATGAGTCAAATATTAAAAGCTTGTTAGTCACCAAAGTGGCCTGGCTTTGAATGGATTTGAACAGCTGACTGTGAATTTTAATTGTTCATTTTGGATGCTAATAAAATGTTTTGAAATGAACAATTGTGGTTATTAATTATAAAGCTAGGAGATCATCCAAAGATGGATCATTGCTTATAATTAATGACACTAAAAGGGATTAATAATTAATATACTAAGTAAACGTGATTGTATATCCAAAGATAACATTCATGTTAATTTTAGTATGATTAATTGATCTATTAAAGTTTATTTAAATTAGCATCATTATTGATTAGAGTTATGTATTTGAGGATCACCCAAAGGTGAACTTAAATACATAATTAAAGTTTGTAATGTATCTGAATCCATTAGAGTTTACTCAAAGCATTAACGTATAAATTTGGATTATATTTGCAGCTTCCACCAATGTATTCGCCTTAGGCAATTCAATGGTCAAATTCAATGGGCTGAACTATGCTGAATGGTCTGAGCATATTCAGTTTCATTTGGGTGTATTGGGCCTAGACTTAGCAGTCATTTCGGATGAAAAGCCTGCAGTCATTACAGGGACTAGTACAGAATCTGATAAGTCTTTTTATGAGGCTTGGGTACGGTCCAATAGGCTGAGTTTGAATTTGATGCGAATGACGATAGCTGAAAACGTCAAGCCATTGATGCCTAAGACGGAAAATGCGAGGGAATTTCTGATGAGAATTAAGGAATACTCTCAGTCAGATATAACTGATAAATCCATCGTAGGAACCCTAATGAGTGAGCTGACGACCAAGAAATTTGATTGGTCACAGCTCATTCATGATCATGTGACCAGTATGGCTAATCTAGCAGCAAGGTTGAAAACAATGGGCATGGATGTGAGTGAATCATTTCTGGTTCAATTCATCATAAACTCACTGCCTCCTGAATTTGGCCAGTTCCAAGTGAATTATAACACTATTAAAGAGAAATGGAACTTTCAAGAAATTAAGGCCATGTTAGTTCAGGAGGAAGGGAGATTAAAGAAGATGAAGGATCACTCCATTCATCTCATCGTTCATAAGGATGCTAGTGGTAGCAGGTCTAAACCACATAAGAAAGGTAAGAAAAAGGACAAAGCCTTTATGAAAGTCACTGGAGGTCAGATCCAGAAGGATCAAAAATACTTCTTCTGCAAAAAGATGGGTCACTTCAAAAATGATTGCCCAAAAAAGAAAAGCTTGGTTCAAAAAGAAAGGTACGTACTGTATATCAGTATGTTTTGAATCAAACATAATTGAAGTGCCCAATAATACTTGGTGGTTAGATTCTGGAGCTACTATTTATGTGTCACATATTATGCAGGGATTCCTTTCAATCCAGCCCATAACAGGAACTGAGAAGTTCCTCTATATGGGAAACAGAATGAAGGCACGAATAGAAGGGATTGGGACGTACAGATTGATCTTGGACACCAAGTGTCATCTGGATCTAGAAAAGTGTCTCTATGTTCCTGAATGTGCTAGAAATTTAGTTTTTGTTGCAAAGTTGGATAAAGAAGGATTTAACCTTAAGATTGGAAATGGTGCATTTTCATTGTATAGACATTCGTACTATTATGGATCGGGTACTTTGATTGATGATTTGTACCGTTTGAATCTTGATGCTATGTATGCTGATTCCATATTTCTTGTTAAGCATGGTATAGGTAACAAACGTAATATGCATGATGAAAGTTCTGCTTTCTTATGGCATCAAAGATTGGGTCATATATCCAAAGAAAGGATATTGAGGTTGATGAAAGGTGATGTCCTGCCTCAATTGGATTTTACTGATTGGGATGTATGTGTTGATTGTATAAAAGGGAAACAAACAAAACATACATCAAAGAACCCAGCCATAAGAAGCAATGAGCCTTTAGAATTGATACACACTGATGTTTGTGGCCCGTTTGATATCCCAACATGGGGTGGTGAGAAATATTTCATCACCTTTATAGATGACTATTCACGATATTGTTACTTGTATCTACTGCATGAAAATTCTCAGTCAGTAAACATCCTAGAGGTGTTTATTAATGAAGTTGAAAGGCAGTTAGATAGAAAAGTAAAAGTGATTAAGTCAGATAGGGGTGGTGAATATTATGGAAAATTCAATGAAAGTGGACAATGTCCTGGTCCATTTGCAAAACTTCTTGAGAGTCGAGGCATATGTGCACAGTATACAATGCCTGGTACACCACAACAGAATGGTGTAGCAGAAAGGCGGAATCGCACACTTATGGATATGGTTAGGAGCATGTTGAATTACAGTACTGTATCCTTATCTTTGTGGATGCATGCATTAAGAACTGCTGCATATCTGCTGAATAGAGTTCCTAGTAAGGCTGTCCCTAAAACTCCTTACGAGTTATGGACAGGAAGGAAACCCAGTTTGAGACACCTTCATGTTTGGGGTTGTTCAGCAGAAGTAAGGATATACAATCCACATGAAGGAAAGCTTGATGCAAGAACCATTAGTGGTTACTTCATTGGCTATTCTGAAAAGTCCAAAGGGTATAGGTTTTACTGCCCTAACCATAGTACTAGAATAGTTGAGTCTGGTAATGCTCGGTTCATTGAAAATGGTCAGTTCAGTGGGAGTGGGGAATCACGAAAGGTGGATATTAAAGAATCACAAAATGAATGGTCCACAGTGAGTGACTACTCCTACTCATGTCGGTATTCCCACACCCAGTGTTTCTACTCAAATTGTTATTCCTTATGTTGCATCACAGTCACGTGACATGCAAGGACAACAAATTGATACTCGAAACACTCAAAGTGAACACATAAGAGATGAACCAAGTGACAATATTCAATTTACAAATGAACAAGTGATACCACAAGAAATGACATTACGGAGGTCTACAAGACAGAAAAGGCCAGCAGTTTCAAATGATCATGTGGTTTACTCACTTGAGCATGAATCGGAATTGAGCATTGATAAAGATCCAGTCTCATTTAAACAAGCCATGGAATGTAATGATTCTGAAAGGTGGTTCAATGCCATGAAAGAAGAGATGAAATCGATGGATGTAAACCAAGTCTGGGAGCTAGTAGAGTTACCTGAAGGATCAAAACGAGTTGGCTATAAGTGGGTCTTCAAGACCAAGCAAGACCAAGCGAAACTCGAACGGTAACATCGAAAGGTATAAGGCCAGACTTGTAGCCAAAGATTTCACTCAAAGAGATGGTGTTGACTATAAGGAGACTTCTCTCCAGTTTCTAAGAAAGACTCTTTTAGAATTATTATGGCATTGGTGGCTCATAATGATCTAGAGCTCCACCAAATGGATGTAAAGACCGCCTTTCTGAATGGTGACTTGGAAGAGGAAGTGTATATGGACCAACCTGAAGGTTTCATCACTACGGGGCAAGAAAATTTGGTGTGTAAATTAAAGAAATCGATATATGGACTGAAACAAGCCTCCCGACAATGGTATATTAAGTTCAATAATACCATTACGTCATACGATTTTGTAGAAAACACCGTTGATCGGTGTATCTATATGAAGGTCAGTGGGAGCAAGTTCATTATATTAGTCCTATATGTCGATGACATTCTTTTGGCCGCTAATGACATAGGTTTGTTACATAATGTGAAGAAATTTCTCTCTGAAACTTTTGAAATGAAAGATATGAATGAGGCATCCTATGTGATAGGAATAGAAATATTCCGTGATAGATCACAAGGATTGTCTCAGAAAGGCTATATCAATAAAGTATTAGAGAGATTTAGAATGGAAAATTGCTCAACAGGAATAGTTCCAATTCAGAAAGGGGACAAGTTCAGTGAATTACAATGTCCAAAGAATGATTTGGAACGGAAAGTGATGGAATCAGTTCCCTATGCATCACTGGTTGGAAGCCTGATGTATGCGCAAACATGTCGGCCAGACATCAGTTTCGCAGTTGGAATGTTAGGCCGATATCAAAGTAATCCTGGAATAGATCATTGGAAAGCCGGAAAGAAAGTACTTAGGTACTTACAAGGCACCAAAGATTACATGCTTACTTATAAAAGATCAAGTCATCTTGAAGTAGTAGGCTACTCGGATTCAGATTATGCTGGATGTGTAGACTTGAGGAAATCTACATTTGGTTACATGTTTCTTCTGGCTGGAGGAGCAGTTTCCTGGAAAAGCGGGAAGCAATCTGTCATTGCTACTTCCACTATGGAGGCTGAATTTGTAGCATGCTTTGAGGCTACTGTTCATGCATTATGGTTGCGGAATTTTATCTTAAGGCTTGGTTTGGTCGACAGTATAGAAAAGCCGTTAAGAATTTTTTGTGACAATTCCGCAGCAGTCTTCTTCTCTAAGAATGATAGGTATTCTAAAGGTGCGAAACATATGGATTTGAAATACCTATCTGTTAAAGAAGAAGTGCAAAACCAAAGAGTGTCCATTGAGCATATTGGTACTGAGTTGATGGTAGCGGACCCGTTAACTAAAGGTTTGCCACCGAAAAAATTTACTGGACATGTTGATCGGATGGGCATTATAGACAGGTCCTTATACACTTGAAAGCCAATATTTATAATGCTCTCATATCATTGTGACACTCGTGAATTCAATTAAAGTTATGGTTTTGCTTGTGCTCTGTTATCTTTGTTTAGATGTATACAATTATGGTTTGTGAGATAATTAATAGCATATATGAGAATGACAGTTTAAAGTTTCAATGTTCCTCAGTAAAGTATTATGAATTATGATGATTATGTAATACATGGAAGAAATCATATTGCTATAAGATGTGTGACCGCCATGATCCAATCATCTTAATTCAATTAAGTGTTGTGATTTGATGATCTTTAAGAATTGTGTGCACTTAATTGTTATTGTTTCATCAAGTCATGACATGGACCAAGTGGGAGATTGTTAAATTAATTAACATGAGTGGTCCATGTCATTAAAGTATGACTCAAAGTAAAAGGCCTAATATGATGGTCGGTTAGGCATAACGGTAATTTGGGTCATCGGGTTTAAAATCCCTCCACTCTCCCTATTAAGAATAAACGTTACAGGAAAGGAATATGTGTATATATATATCTTCCCCTATTAAGAATAACCGTTACAGGAAAAGGAGTATCTTCTCATTTAAGATAATTATTACAGAAAGAGAGGATCTTCCTATTTAAGGTAACGGTTACAGGAAAGAAAGACGTGTATATATATATATATATGCTATTACAGACCTTTCCGTGTGCTTAACCATCAGAGAGAGAAAACGTAAAGAAAAGAAAGGGGAAAGAGTAGGAGAAAAGAGAGAAGCGTTCAGGAACGAAACAGAAGAGGCTTCCCATCTCCACTGCGGGACATCAGCATAATGGACAACGGTATGTTGATTTCAATTACAGTTTTATTGCTAGTATTCGCATAAAGAAAGATCCTGCAATATATGAAATAAAAATTTCATAAAGAGAAATTCTAGAAAAGTCCAACAACAAGTGGAGGCAGAAAGCCAGGAAAAGAAAAGAAAAAAATTACAAAAATTGAAAAGCTAGAAATAAAAGCTTACTCAGAGTTCAAGACCAAGGCCACTGAGCGTTTCTCCACTTGAAACAATGTGTCCCATAGTTCCCCTCAGCTGAATTTCCTGGATGGTGCCCTTCAGTTTGTGTAGGTTTATCTTTGTCCCATGCACCTGCCTTACAGCACTGAAGTTTCTGATCATGTAATAGAGCTTCCTTCCTGTATGCAGGGTTAGCATACCTTGGATGTTGGATAAATTGCACATTTTGCCACCATAGCTTAAAAGCCTACAGTTGAAACATATCACTAATAAATAGAGTGGAAAATTACGTAGATTCAAGAAACTTTACATATTTACTACCATCAGATTTTGTGAAAGACAACAGCGTTAATACAACAATAAAATTATTCCACTGTGACCTTGATGTTACAAGTACGAGTTATAGAAATCTCTTTGTAAAAACAAGGTTAAAACTGCATACATTTGGCCCTTTCTTAGACCCTTGTGCACTGAGATGCCTTCATTTTAATGCCACTAGCACTCTGACAGTCTATGGGTGGACAAATCGAATCTTGAAAACACTTAGCTAACTCAACAGGCTGAAACATTCACTGAGAAGAGAAAAAAAATGTGATGCTGATATCAAAAGCATAACCAATTTCACTGGCCATTCAACTCCACTTACGTGCCAATAAATCCACAATGCAACCTTATGAGGCATCAACCAGAAGAACATAGCATGATCAGGAAACAAAGATGAGGATATTCTTTTGGCCTTCAGTGTAGCCCCAAAATAATTGCCGAGCTCAGGGTGCTGAACAGAAATGTCCACATACAAGCTGTCCCCAGGGGCATTAGCTTTGATTCTCCAGCTCCCAAGCATATCCTGCATTTTTAGCAGATGTCTTACTTTGGAAAAGAGAAGGATCCCTTTTCATGATAAAAGAGGACACCAACTTAACAGCACCTTGGCTCTCAAAAATTCTAAAATTAATAGAAGAACAAGAAAGAAGAGTGGACAAAAACAATGGTCTGGGATGTGCAACTCCTGTATAACTTCAAGTTTCCTTAATACACTAATATGCTCACAGAGTTTCAACAGGCCAACATATGCAGTATCTATGGTAGAGAGTGATATGGCTTAGTGGCTGCTAATGCATAAAAAGGGGTACAAAAATGCATACCAATGCCATCTGAAGCCCACAATTGCCATCTACTCCAAGAAGCATTATCAAAAACAATCAATGCTTAGTTTGGCCCAAACAGTTTCAAAAAAAAAGCAAATGTCTTGTAGATTTCAAGTTCCCTTTTCCTTCAATTATTTTGTTCAAAATACAATAATTACCAAAATTGCGAACCCCCAATTACCTTTAAGATAAAAGCATGGCTTTGTCTGAAAAAGTTTCCCTCTTCTCTAATGTCAACTCAGTGCCCATTAGTGTTAGGGGTGAAGTATATCACATCAAAAATGAAATTAAAAAGTTCTACCATCTTATAATCTGGAAAGTCCTCAGATATTTTGCCACAACTAACCTATTTTGAGGTGAGGTAATCCATTGCAAAATAAATACATGTGCATTTCACTGTGTCAAGAATACAAAAGGCTAATGATGTAGCATTTACCATATAAATAGATCCATATATAACAATAACTCATGTAAAGCCCTCAAAAATGAGCTACCAATCTTGCAAATTATCAAGAGTAGTTTCATTAGCACTTTAGTTATCTATTCCTGAGAAACACCTACCTACAGGTAGCTCCATCTGCATTTATAAGTACCTATTTTCTTCTACTGTCAGACCAATGGCAGCTCTATAAGCATACCAGATCCAATTCCATCAGCTGTCATAGACGTGTTGATCGTAAAACAAGGTGAATCCTTTTATATTGCTGACTTTGAAATAACAATCTAAAAATATGTAAGTATAAAATCTTATAAGAATGATTTGACAGGAGACCTCTACGTGTTAGAGATGCTAAGTCCATATGACATAGCACTGGACTGAGACAGTCTGTAGTAAGGGGCCACAGCTGC
This sequence comes from Ceriops zippeliana, assembly GCA_037897445.1. Taxonomy (NCBI): domain Eukaryota; kingdom Viridiplantae; phylum Streptophyta; class Magnoliopsida; order Malpighiales; family Rhizophoraceae; genus Ceriops; species Ceriops zippeliana. Next base: position 2,467,912 of record JBAPLH010000115.1, read on the forward strand.
AAACCTACCCAATTCCTTGGTCTAAATGCCTGCCTAACTCCCGTGTTAACCACAATTCATGAATTGTATCATCCCTAGCTCAGGCACAATGAAACTCTAAAGGAAATCAAGGACTTGAGTAGGGGGAGTTCCCATTCCCCAGCAATGATTGAAAAATGTAATAGTTGGGAAATTAGATGTGTTTGGACTGACAGACTAGAGTCCTGGACTGCTAAAAAAATACAAAATTCCACTTGAAATCCCCTGGCTGATCCTTTTTAAGAGATGGCATGAATGTAATAATGATTCCCTATTCAAGAAATCAGATATTCAGTTACTGTTCCTAGCAATTGGATGTGCATAGGCCATAGGAACAACAGTCCATCACAAATACCACAGCATGAAAGCTAAGAAGACTAGCTTTTGAACTTATTCATGAACACAATGCCTCAATTTAGTTTTCTCAATGTGATACCATGGATGAACCGGCCAAAATGAACAATCAAAATAATAGGAAAGTGGGGTTTCCCTCCTCCACATTATCTGTTAAGGTAGGAAAAGCAAAAATCCAGATGCAACAATTAGGTGTGTATGTGTGTGTGTTGCCGTGACTGAAATAACCAAAATGCAAAGAAAATTCCATATAGGCCCCGCAAATAATAGGAGAACTGATTCCAATAAGAGAGTAAGATCTAAGGAAACCATAGATAAAAAATAACTCACAACATGGATGAAAAACCATAAAAATCAAGCACATGAGCAAAACACAAACTCAGTCTTACCATGAATGGGCTGACATGCAATGGTTTTGCCACTAAATCTGAATCTGGATTGAAAACAAATGTAACTCTTTCACCCCATGGTGTATTTGTTACCTAAACCAGAGCAAAAGTGAGGTCAGCAGGACAACCCAATTAATTACTTATCCATGACAATAACTATGCTACAGTACAATGTGCTCTTCCTATCATGTAAAATACTGAGATAAAACAATTTCAGTTTAATCACAAGGTGGTGCAAATCCTTCACTTGTCATAGCATCCAAAAAATAGGTAAACATAATAATATTCACTGAGGTCAGCGTCTTAAAGGCTTCAATGCATGTTTAATGTGGGACAAATATCCCCACATGTTTCATGCTTTTAGTTCATCTATTTATTTGTTTATCTAGGAACTTATGCAGTTCTGAAAATTCAGGCTTGCAAGAAAATTGTGACTAAGCTTAGGGATGGCTCCATTTTGAATTCAAAGTTGCAAAGAGACTTATTTGCTGATGATCAGAAAATTTAGAACTCAAAAGCCTTCTAAATTGAGCACAAAATATAGAAACACATACCTCAGCAATGCACTTTTTCAATTTCCTAGAAGATCCTTCCCACTCGTAACAGTAATATAGACTTAGTGGATTTTGCACATCCAACACTAGGAGGTATTGTCAAGAGAAAACTGCAAAAGGATTCCACAAAAAAAAAATCCCAAACACCAATCACACAAAGGAAAATATGAATTGGAAGCAATAGCTGGTAGACATATAGAATAAGGTACATATGATTTCAACAAAAGAACTGGAAATGATAACCAAAGAAAAAGTTAAATAAAGAGACAACAATATGCAGTTCTTAGGAAACCATGTTTACCTAGAGAAGAGCATGTAATAAATTTTTTTTTTTTTTTGTAATATGAACTCACAGCCAATGGATCTCGACACAAAGAAAATTTCAAACAGAATACCAAATTTAAACGACGAGGATCAAATGAACCATTAATTAAAGCCTTAAATTTAACCCAATTTGGATTGTAAAGATGTTAACAAATCGGTTCCATACACAAATCACTAGACAAGATCACTCCAGACAAAACATTGAACACCTCCAACACTCCCCATAGCAATAATTCTTACAACATTCTCATCAGAGACATTTTTTTATACTCCACAATTAGCACTTAACAAACTATCCCAATGACTATCATATCTGGAATGACACTAAAACAACAAACCTTAATGGATGACACGGAAAGAAAAAACAAATTCAACTCAATAAAACTTTAAACATATGGGTTTGTTCTTTTCATCCAAAGTCTAAAAGTTTGGAATCTATTCTCTCTAAATTGTGCATTTTAATCAAACTCCAAAAAAAAAAAAAACTTAAAATTTAGCAATTAAAAAAAAAGAAGTAAAGTTTCTAATGCAGAAAAAGAGTCCAACAGCAAGTAATAGTAGCTACACTGGTCCGATGATTCCCGCAAGGCGGCGGGCCTCGTCGGCCGAGAGGTGGTCGGGTGGCGCGTGCAGGGCGTGGTCGAGGTCGAAGAGGGCATAACGGACGGCGTAACTGAAAGAGTGGTGGACGGGACGGCGGCGCTCGTGGAAGACGGAACCTTCGTAGAGCGAGACAGAGTCGTCGTCATCGGCTGCGGCGGCGGCTGCGGATAGAGCATTGGCAGGCGGAGAGCGGAGGCGGGTGATGAGAATGCGGAAGAGGAGGAGGAGAGAGAGAGAGAGAGAAATGGCGGAAGTGGAAACGATAGAGAATATCAGAGAGCACTTCCATCTCCCACAGACAACGAATGGTTTATGGTTCGAATGTCCCATTGGATGATGAAACATATATCTTTTTCAACTGTTTGGGCTACGCCTACGGGCATGACAACGCAAGCGTCAGTGCCACAAGTTGTCGTGCCTAACGTTTGTAAAGGTTGTTAATTATTGTATTTAAATTTATAAATTTAATTTTTTTTATCAAGTGGTTTAATTAAATTAAATATACATAGTTTTTATTTTTTTTATTTTTTTTTCATCAACCTATTCGAACCATATGAACAACATAGTGGGACGATTAAAGCTATATTACATATAATATATTTTATATGACATTAACATTATAATTAAAAACATTTTTTTGTATCCATTAAAATCCATTATTTTTGTGTCTAATTAAGCATAAGTTTCTCACTAATTCTCTCCAATTTCTATGGAGGATTTGAATGGATAAATAGGGGTAGAGAAATTAGCTCAAAAAAAAAAAACCATCTGAAAATAATATAATAAGTAAAAATATAAAAATAAAGTAATATGTATGTAAAAACAAAAAAAAACAAACAAAAAGGTCATGTCTTCCAAGTTGAGTGGAACAAATTTTAGTTAAATTATTACGAATTTGCATTATTTAAATTAAGTTATTCTTAAATTATGTCACATTTTAAATAGAATTAGATAATTTTTAAGTAAATTTGTGTTAAATAGTGTTTTAGACACTTGTATTTCATCTACCTAATCGAAATGTCATCCTTTTTCCTTTTTTTTTTTTTATAAAAGGCAAAACAAAACCAAAAAAAAAAAAAAAAAAGAAAAAGAAAAGAAGTTAAAAAAATAGTTGGTTGTGGTATGGCTGTGACTACCTGGTGAATGCGAGAAGGAAAGCGGCAGTGTCAAATAAATCGCCCAACGCTCGCTCAGAAGACAGCAACGTTTAAAAGACTCTAGAAACCAAAGTCCGTGTTCTGTCCGTCTGTCCGTTTTTTCTCAGCTTTTTTAACAGAACTTGAACATTAACGGTCCCCTGCTCTTCGTTTTCTCCGCCCATTTCATTGCTTTCTCTCCTATAAATCAACTCCTTACGCATTCTCTCTCTCTCTCTGTCTCTCTCTCTCTCTCTCTCTCTTTTCATCATTGTTCGCCCTCTCTCACCCTCTCTCCGAGTCGTCAAATCTTGAAGAGCGTAACAGAACGGAAATGGCTACGGTTTTTCAGGGATTGGGGGCTGCAAAAAGAGCATTAACAGCATCCAATTCCTTCGACTCCAAGAAACTCATCTTTCCCTCTCGTAGTTCCCCTTCAGGTTTTTGGCCTTTTTCCAGTTTCCGTGATCTGGGTTTCATGTAATTCTTCCTTTCTTGTAATGGGGTAGTTTTTTCTTCTTTCGCTTGATTCAGAGAAAAAACCAAGCTTTCTTGTGGTTAGATCTGATGGGAGCTTGAATCTGAAAGTGGGTTCCGTAACAAAATGTCGCAGGGCCGAGCATCTGATTTCCAATGCGGTTGCAGTTAATTGTCCATCCCTCTGTCTCTAAATTCCAAGCTTTTATCATTGATGTTCCTAATGATTGAGACTTATGCATACGCTTTTTGTTGTTTTGTTTGGGTTGGAAGCCTAATTTTAGATGTTGGGTGTTGTTTTGTTTAGACGAAAGCTGATACTCCTGCAGCTTCCACCGCATCTAAACCCGGGTACGCTTGTTTCTGCTTCACGCTATCTTTAGTTAGGCACCATGCAATTGAAATTAATTTCAAAGTTAGCATTTTTCCCGTTCACGGTCATTTCAATGATGCTTTGGAGGCTTTCATGGGCTTATGGATGCAACTTGGTTTATACGGGTGACTGGACTGTATTGTTTGAATAGAATGACCGTCCGTCCAATACCAGTCGTGATATCTAGTCCTTTAATGGAAGGAAAAATATGATATTTACCTCCATGAATGCTTCCATATTGGTTAGGTGAAAATTAATGTGCAATTGTGGAGGTTTCGATGCTTTCTTGGTTGTTTGGAAATTTTCTTGGTTGTCCGCGCCATAAACATGCAGTATCTAATGGAACAAAATGTTAGACATCTTCCCATGAGCAACTAAAGTCACTTGTATGTGGTCATTCATTTCGGATATGAGATTGGTTTCCACTTCTACCGGTGATTGGGATTCATTTTGACCTGAATTGTATCAAGAGAACAGAAGGACATGCAGACAACTTCAATAATTAATAGATTTCTTAAGACTGTCTTTCAATCGTTAGACATGACAGACTTAGAGTTGCATTTCCCGCCTAGATTTGAATGTTGAAATATTTTTTATGAGTTTCTTTCATCCGTTATTTATTTTGCACAATTATCTCAGTCTTACAGATATTTTAGCTATGCCGAGTGGTCAGAGACTTTTCTGTGTACTAGGATCCTCATTTCTTCCTGAAGTTTTGTCTTGCCCAGTGCCTTTTCTCTTTGAGTTGCCTGAACTTTTTTATTCTTGTTTGGTTAGACTTCCATTCAAACTGTTCTACACAGACTCGAACGCAATCCAAAAACAAATAGAATATCTGTGGTTAACTTTCCGATATGATTCAGGTCATTAAGCACCACTAAGTCTAAATTGATTCTATGCAAATTAATCATAAAACAGATAAATGGCCAAACCTACCTAGCCAGCGATATTATATTATTGTCAATTATGTTGGGGTCAACCTCTGTATGTGTATTCATTCATTGAGTAATTGAGACAAATTATTTGTATGGTAGTTCATCAGTGACCAGCAAAGTGGAAGATGAGAGCTTGACCAATTAATCATCAAATGATTGCTAAACCCAACTTCTAAATGGGCCTTGAAAGTTTGCCCAGTGCGCATTTGGTCCGATGACGTTCCTCTACCTGATATTTGTTTGACAGGATTGTACAGCTTAGATTAACTGCCCAACTTATGGTCCTAACTCCAAAGACAGCCTTAGCATTAGAATAACGGTTGATTCCCCATGTCTGAATTGGAGCTCATCTTACATATTTTGGCTTGGTGGTTTAATACTAATGCTCTCAATTCTTTTTCTGTATTCATATTTAGGCATGAAGTTCTACTTTTTGAGGCCTTACAAGAAGGCTTGGAAGAAGAAATGGATGGGGATCCCCGTGTATGTGTCATGGGTGAGGACGTAGGTCATTATGGAGGTTCTTACAAAGTAACCAAGGGCCTGGCCACGAAGTTTGGGGATCTAAGAGTTCTTGACACCCCAATTGCTGAGAACTCCTTCACTGGTATGGGCATAGGAGCCGCCATGGCTGGCTTGAGGCCAGTCATTGAGGGTATGAACATGGGTTTTCTACTTTTGGCTTTTAATCAAATCTCAAACAATTGCGGCATGCTCCATTACACATCTGGTGGACAATTTACCATACCAGTGGTTATTCGTGGACCTGGTGGAGTTGGCCGGCAACTTGGGGCTGAGCATTCTCAGCGCCTTGAGTCATATTTTCAATCCATCCCTGGAATCCAGATGGTTGCATGCTCGACCCCTTATAATGCCAAGGGCTTGATGAAGGCTGCCATCCGTAGTGAGAATCCAGTATTACTTTTTGAGCATGTTTTACTTTATAACCTGAAGGAGAGAATACCGGATGAGGAATATGTATGTAATCTCGAGGAAGCCGAGATGGTCCGGCCTGGAGAGCATGTCACTATTTTGACCTACTCCAGGATGAGGTATCATGTGATGCAGGCTGCCAAAACATTAGTGAACAAGAGATACGATCCTGAGATAATAGATATCAGGTCTTTAAAGCCTTTTGATCTTTACACAATTGGGAATTCAGTAAAGAAGACACATCGCGTACTGATTGTAGAGGAATGTATGAGAACTGGTGGCATCGGTGCTAGCTTGACAGCAGCTATCACAGAAAACTTCCACGATTACTTGGATGCTCCAATTATTTGCTTGTCTTCACAGGACGTGCCAACCCCTTACGCTGGGACATTGGAGGAATGGACTGTTGTACAACCTGCCCAGATTGTGACAGCAGTTGAGCAGCTTTGCCAGTAGTTGCATTCACACAAGCATTCCTCTGACATGATAGAGTTGTCATCCTCCTCGCCAAGGATTTCCCCACTTTTTATCAATGTTTGGAAATCGTTATTTAAATTCACTTCAGCAGTTTTGTGTCATTGAGACTTGCAACCATGAAGTGGAGTCCTTATATTTGTTCTTGTACGCTGCTGGCAAGTAGTCCAAATATGTGGCACTTGCATGGGTTAGATATCTGAGCTTGCCTTATCAATGTTTAGGCCTGTTCATGAAGATAGAATCAATGCCAGTTGTTACCTAATATGTTGATCAAATTCATCTCAGTTTAGATCCAAAAGCTAAATCTCAAGTTTAACTTTTACAGTTTTTATAGCTTCTATTCCTTTGATGCTGGTTTATGGTCTATAAAAGATTTGCATTGCTTAATTGTTTCTAAGATTTTGGCTTCTGTGAATGCACAATTTTTGTACATGTGTGATGTTTCCAGTTTTTGGGTAATGACTTGCCAGTACATGAAAGCATGAAAATGAGCATCTAAATAATGGTCATACTTTTGGATTGGATTTGACTCCTTTCAGATTTTACAGTATGGGAGTTTCGTTCATTAGATCTTTTTCTTCTTTATTAGAAAGTGCGAGTAATTGGATTATCCGATATATATATATGAGAAATAAATAAAAGAAGTATTGCTCCTGAAAACAAACAATTAATAACATTTGATCCTCATTCTCCCCCCGTTTCATTTAAATTATTCGATATTAATAGTGCGGCCCCATAGCCTATCTATAGTTACTCTTTTCCAATGTTGTAGATCCAGAAACATTGGGCCACTGCTGGAGGTCCTTAATTGAGCATGGGTTGCCTTTCGGACATAACCCATTTGGACCTGCCAATCCTCAGTAAGTTATGCGGAACTCTTCTGCTACAATACGAAGTTGCTCCAACCCCAGATCTTTTACTTCTTTTTAACATGGATTTGGGAAGCACCCATGGTGCTATTGGAAGTTCCAATGAAGCCACCGCCTGGTCAAATACATCACAAAGGCAGCTAATGAGGTGACAAGCTATTGGGAGCACGTAACATGCATCTTCTCGACCAATATAATGAGTTTAAGAGGTGTCAGAACAACGTCTAACATTAGTGCTTTGATGCCAAAGATAAAAAAAAAAAAAAAATTGTCTGAGAGTAAAGAAAATATGACACATAAATGTGCTCAAAAAGACAATTGAGAGCTAGTCTATATCTTTTATGTACTCTCTAATGAGGTAGTCCGAAGGAGTAAACGTAAGCTGCTCTGTCAAGTTTGAAAAGCAATGGAGGAGCTTGTCATAATGGGTCCCTAAGGATACTTAAGACATCTAGTTTAGAAGTTGTGGATTTTAAGTTTTCAAAAAGGTAAGAGGTTTATAGAAATTGAGAAAGTTTTTCTCAACTGTATAGTTCACCGTTGAATGAACTTTTTAATAGATTAAAAAAGTAATGAAAAAAAAAGATATAATGGCCGAAATAATGCATTGGACCTTCTTGGATAGGCCCCTGCTCTGATAGGGTGCGCTTAGGTTTTAGGCTACTTGAAGTAGTCCAATCAACAGCAAGTACCTTCGTTCACTATTGCATGGTAGACCAAGTTTACTAATAATTTCGTTACGATTGATCCAATAACCAATTGATCTTCTTCTGTTTAGCTCCTCTCACATACATCAGATACACAGGACAAATTTTCCTTTTCTGTGTTGATGATAGCTGGCTCATGGTAGACAATGCAGCAGAACATCTCCGTCCAATTTCCGTTCTGTCCAAAACATGCACAAACATGTGTATATCAACTTCAGCTGTTATGCACGAGTCTTTCAAGCAAGAACATGGTCATATTGTCTACCATGAGCCAGCTCATGGTAGCCTGTTGGTCAACTATGGAAGCACAGATTTGGCTTCTGTTTTATAAGTATTATTATTATTATAATTATTATAATGAAATTGATTGTTTATGGTTCAAAAATTAAAATTGGTTAGTTAATTTTTAAGTTTCCTTGGAAAAAAATATGTTGGAGACATGGCTTGTGCCTTTCTCTGTTGCCCAAATGTGCACTTTTATCACTGAAGGTGCACTGATATGCTAGTTTATTACCCATGTGGAGGACGTGGAATCGAATCAGATATTTATGAAATCAATAAACACAAAGTGCTTCTTCTCTGTGATTGTTCATGCTCTATTTTTTCTACAACTTCTGGGGTAAGATTCCTGTGTAACCTTATAAAAAGGAAAATTCATCTCTTTTGCTTGTTTCTATTGTATTTTCTGCATCACGCATTTCATTTTAAAGTATGCTGAATTTGGCCTACGTGCAGATTGTAGATTAATGATACAGAATATTGTTATGACCCATCTTCATTTTTCTTTACACTGTGCCATGGGAATCAAACAAAGTTGTAGCCGAAGATTGACAGAAGAAATCTGCTCCCAATTAATGCAGAAATTATAGGGACAACTAGAAGATTATCCGCCCCCCCCCCCCAAATGCTGTGGCTTATAATAGAATAAATTGTTTAAACAATAAGACTTGTACTCCTTTTTTATATTATTAGTTGGAGCCAACTTGAGAAACCAAGCATACTTGTATCCATGAAATTGCACAGCAAAGAATACAATCCTGTCCAAGGCCTGCTGGATTGCTATCAGCCACATACAAGTGGACAAAAGCTTGAGTATTGGGTAGAAAGAATCAATATCATTCAGAGTATTAGGATTATTATCCCTTGTACAAAACTTTCTTTTTTATTTAGTATAATTATCACCCTATGTTTTACACTTTGTGGCCAGTAAGTTATACTTAGTGGTTATATATATAGATAACTTCTTTTGCAGTGGTGAAAATTTCTGGGGTGGAAGTAATGTAGCAGGACCGGTCAAATGTCACAACATTCTCTGTTATAACAAGTTCTAAACTTGTTCTCAATGGAATATGTGTATGATCTATCCACGAATATGCTCATGTTGTCTCCTACAATTACAAATAAAGTGCCAAGAAGCAGCTTTCATTTTCCTGCTTCCCTGAAGTGAAAAAAAAAAAAAAAAAAAAAAAAAAAAAAAAAAAAACAAAAAAAAAAAAAAAAAAAAAAAAAAAAAAAAAAAAAAAAAAAAAAAAAAAAAAAAAAAAAAAAAAAAAAAAAAAAAAAAAAAAAAAAAAAAAAAAAAAAAAAAAAAAAAAAAAAAAAAAAAAAAAAAAAAAAAAAAAAAAAAAAAAAAAAAAAAAAAAAAAAAAAAAAAAAAAAAAAAAAAAAAAAAAAAAAAAAAAAAAAAAAAAAAAAAAAAAAAAAAAAAAAAAAAAAAAAAAAAAAAAAAAAAAAAAAAAAAAAAAAAAAAAAAAAAAAAAAAAAAAAAAAAAAAAAAAAAAAAAAAAAAAAAAAAAAAAAAAAAAAAAAAAAAAAAAAAAAAAAAAAAAAAAAAAAAAAAAAAAAAAAAAAAAAAAAAAAAAAAAAAAAAAAAAAAAAAAAAAAAAAAAAAAAAAAAAAAAAAAAAAAAAAAAAAAAAAAAAAAAAAAAAAAAAAAAAAAAAAAAAAAAAAAAAAAAAAAAAAAAAAAAAAAAAAAAAAAAAAAAAAAAAAAAAAAAAAAAAAAAAAAAAAAAAAAAAAAAAAAAAAAAAAAAAAAAAAAAAAAAAAAAAAAAAAAAAAAAAAAAAAAAAAAAAAAAAAAAAAAAAAAAAAAAAAAAAAAAAAAAAAAAAAAAAAAAAAAAAAAAAAAAAAAAAAAAAAAAAAAAAAAAAAAAAAAAAAAAAAAAAAAAAAAAAAAAAAAAAAAAAAAAAAAAAAAAAAAAAAAAAAAAAAAAAAAAAAAAAAAAAAAAAAAAAAAAAAAAAAAAAAAAAAAAAAAAAAAAAAAAAAAAAAAAAAAAAAAAAAAAAAAAAAAAAAAAAAAAAAAAAAAAAAAAAAAAAAAAAAAAAAAAAAAAAAAAAAAAAAAAAAAAAAAAAAAAAAAAAAAAAAAAAAAAAAAAAAAAAAAAAAAAAAAAAAAAAAAAAAAAAAAAAAAAAAAAAAAAAAAAAAAAAAAAAAAAAAAAAAAAAAAAAAAAAAAAAAAAAAAAAAAAAAAAAAAAAAAAAAAAAAAAAAAAAAAAAAAAAAAAAAAAAAAAAAAAAAAAAAAAAAAAAAAAAAAAAAAAAAAAAAAAAAAAAAAAAAAAAAAAAAAAAAAAAAAAAAAAAAAAAAAAAAAAAAAAAAAAAAAAAAAAAAAAAAAAAAAAAAAAAAAAAAAAAAAAAAAAAAAAAAAAAAAAAAAAAAAAAAAAAAAAAAAAAAAAAAAAAAAAAAAAAAAAAAAAAAAAAAAAAAAAAAAAAAAAAAAAAAAAAAAAAAAAAAAAAAAAAAAAAAAAAAAAAAAAAAAAAAAAAAAAAAAAAAAAAAAAAAAAAAAAAAAAAAAAAAAAAAAAAAAAAAAAAAAAAAAAAAAAAAAAAAAAAAAAAAAAAAAAAAAAAAAAAAAAAAAAAAAAAAAAAAAAAAAAAAAAAAAAAAAAAAAAAAAAAAAAAAAAAAAAAAAAAAAAAAAAAAAAAAAAAAAAAAAAAAAAAAAAAAAAAAAAAAAAAAAAAAAAAAAAAAAAAAAAAAAAAAAAAAAAAAAAAAAAAAAAAAAAAAAAAAAAAAAAAAAAAAAAAAAAAAAAAAAAAAAAAAAAAAAAAAAAAAAAAAAAAAAAAAAAAAAAAAAAAAAAAAAAAAAAAAAAAAAAAAAAAAAAAAAAAAAAAAAAAAAAAAAAAAAAAAAAAAAAAAAAAAAAAAAAAAAAAAAAAAAAAAAAAAAAAAAAAAAAAAAAAAAAAAAAAAAAAAAAAAAAAAAAAAAAAAAAAAAAAAAAAAAAAAAAAAAAAAAAAAAAAAAAAAAAAAAAAAAAAAAAAAAAAAAAAAAAAAAAAAAAAAAAAAAAAAAAAAAAAAAAAAAAAAAAAAAAAAAAAAAAAAAAAAAAAAAAAAAAAAAAAAAAAAAAAAAAAAAAAAAAAAAAAAAAAAAAAAAAAAAAAAAAAAAAAAAAAAAAAAAAAAAAAAAAAAAAAAAAAAAAAAAAAAAAAAAAAAAAAAAAAAAAAAAAAAAAAAAAAAAAAAAAAAAAAAAAAAAAAAAAAAAAAAAAAAAAAAAAAAAAAAAAAAAAAAAAAAAAAAAAAAAAAAAAAAAAAAAAAAAAAAAAAAAAAAAAAAAAAAAAAAAAAAAAAAAAAAAAAAAAAAAAAAAAAAAAAAAAAAAAAAAAAAAAAAAAAAAAAAAAAAAAAAAAAAAAAAAAAAAAAAAAAAAAAAAAAAAAAAAAAAAAAAAAAAAAAAAAAAAAAAAAAAAAAAAAAAAAAAAAAAAAAAAAAAAAAAAAAAAAAAAAAAAAAAAAAAAAAAAAAAAAAAAAAAAAAAAAAAAAAAAAAAAAAAAAAAAAAAAAAAAAAAAAAAAAAAAAAAAAAAAAAAAAAAAAAAAAAAAAAAAAAAAAAAAAAAAAAAAAAAAAAAAAAAAAAAAAAAAAAAAAAAAAAAAAAAAAAAAAAAAAAAAAAAAAAAAAAAAAAAAAAAAAAAAAAAAAAAAAAAAAAAAAAAAAAAAAAAAAAAAAAAAAAAAAAAAAAAAAAAAAAAAAAAAAAAAAAAAAAAAAAAAAAAAAAAAAAAAAAAAAAAAAAAAAAAAAAAAAAAAAAAAAAAAAAAAAAAAAAAAAAAAAAAAAAAAAAAAAAAAAAAAAAAAAAAAAAAAAAAAAAAAAAAAAAAAAAAAAAAAAAAAAAAAAAAAAAAAAAAAAAAAAAAAAAAAAAAAAAAAAAAAAAAAAAAAAAAAAAAAAAAAAAAAAAAAAAAAAAAAAAAAAAAAAAAAAAAAAAAAAAAAAAAAAAAAAAAAAAAAAAAAAAAAAAAAAAAAAAAAAAAAAAAAAAAAAAAAAAAAAAAAAAAAAAAAAAAAAAAAAAAAAAAAAAAAAAAAAAAAAAAAAAAAAAAAAAAAAAAAAAAAAAAAAAAAAAAAAAAAAAAAAAAAAAAAAAAAAAAAAAAAAAAAAAAAAAAAAAAAAAAAAAAAAAAAAAAAAAAAAAAAAAAAAAAAAAAAAAAAAAAAAAAAAAAAAAAAAAAAAAAAAAAAAAAAAAAAAAAAAAAAAAAAAAAAAAAAAAAAAAAAAAAAAAAAAAAAAAAAAAAAAAAAAAAAAAAAAAAAAAAAAAAAAAAAAAAAAAAAAAAAAAAAAAAAAAAAAAAAAAAAAAAAAAAAAAAAAAAAAAAAAAAAAAAAAAAAAAAAAAAAAAAAAAAAAAAAAAAAAAAAAAAAAAAAAAAAAAAAAAAAAAAAAAAAAAAAAAAAAAAAAAAAAAAAAAAAAAAAAAAAAAAAAAAAAAAAAAAAAAAAAAAAAAAAAAAAAAAAAAAAAAAAAAAAAAAAAAAAAAAAAAAAAAAAAAAAAAAAAAAAAAAAAAAAAAAAAAAAAAAAAAAAAAAAAAAAAAAAAAAAAAAAAAAAAAAAAAAAAAAAAAAAAAAAAAAAAAAAAAAAAAAAAAAAAAAAAAAAAAAAAAAAAAAAAAAAAAAAAAAAAAAAAAAAAAAAAAAAAAAAAAAAAAAAAAAAAAAAAAAAAAAAAAAAAAAAAAAAAAAAAAAAAAAAAAAAAAAAAAAAAAAAAAAAAAAAAAAAAAAAAAAAAAAAAAAAAAAAAAAAAAAAAAAAAAAAAAAAAAAAAAAAAAAAAAAAAAAAAAAAAAAAAAAAAAAAAAAAAAAAAAAAAAAAAAAAAAAAAAAAAAAAAAAAAAAAAAAAAAAAAAAAAAAAAAAAAAAAAAAAAAAAAAAAAAAAAAAAAAAAAAAAAAAAAAAAAAAAAAAAAAAAAAAAAAAAAAAAAAAAAAAAAAAAAAAAAAAAAAAAAAAAAAAAAAAAAAAAAAAAAAAAAAAAAAAAAAAAAAAAAAAAAAAAAAAAAAAAAAAAAAAAAAAAAAAAAAAAAAAAAAAAAAAAAAAAAAAAAAAAAAAAAAAAAAAAAAAAAAAAAAAAAAAAAAAAAAAAAAAAAAAAAAAAAAAAAAAAAAAAAAAAAAAAAAAAAAAAAAAAAAAAAAAAAAAAAAAAAAAAAAAAAAAAAAAAAAAAAAAAAAAAAAAAAAAAAAAAAAAAAAAAAAAAAAAAAAAAAAAAAAAAAAAAAAAAAAAAAAAAAAAAAAAAAAAAAAAAAAAAAAAAAAAAAAAAAAAAAAAAAAAAAAAAAAAAAAAAAAAAAAAAAAAAAAAAAAAAAAAAAAAAAAAAAAAAAAAAAAAAAAAAAAAAAAAAAAAAAAAAAAAAAAAAAAAAAAAAAAAAAAAAAAAAAAAAAAAAAAAAAAAAAAAAAAAAAAAAAAAAAAAAAAAAAAAAAAAAAAAAAAAAAAAAAAAAAAAAAAAAAAAAAAAAAAAAAAAAAAAAAAAAAAAAAAAAAAAAAAAAAAAAAAAAAAAAAAAAAAAAAAAAAAAAAAAAAAAAAAAAAAAAAAAAAAAAAAAAAAAAAAAAAAAAAAAAAAAAAAAAAAAAAAAAAAAAAAAAAAAAAAAAAAAAAAAAAAAAAAAAAAAAAAAAAAAAAAAAAAAAAAAAAAAAAAAAAAAAAAAAAAAAAAAAAAAAAAAAAAAAAAAAAAAAAAAAAAAAAAAAAAAAAAAAAAAAAAAAAAAAAAAAAAAAAAAAAAAAAAAAAAAAAAAAAAAAAAAAAAAAAAAAAAAAAAAAAAAAAAAAAAAAAAAAAAAAAAAAAAAAAAAAAAAAAAAAAAAAAAAAAAAAAAAAAAAAAAAAAAAAAAAAAAAAAAAAAAAAAAAAAAAAAAAAAAAAAAAAAAAAAAAAAAAAAAAAAAAAAAAAAAAAAAAAAAAAAAAAAAAAAAAAAAAAAAAAAAAAAAAAAAAAAAAAAAAAAAAAAAAAAAAAAAAAAAAAAAAAAAAAAAAAAAAAAAAAAAAAAAAAAAAAAAAAAAAAAAAAAAAAAAAAAAAAAAAAAAAAAAAAAAAAAAAAAAAAAAAAAAAAAAAAAAAAAAAAAAAAAAAAAAAAAAAAAAAAAAAAAAAAAAAAAAAAAAAAAAAAAAAAAAAAAAAAAAAAAAAAAAAAAAAAAAAAAAAAAAAAAAAAAAAAAAAAAAAAAAAAAAAAAAAAAAAAAAAAAAAAAAAAAAAAAAAAAAAAAAAAAAAAAAAAAAAAAAAAAAAAAAAAAAAAAAAAAAAAAAAAAAAAAAAAAAAAAAAAAAAAAAAAAAAAAAAAAAAAAAAAAAAAAAAAAAAAAAAAAAAAAAAAAAAAAAAAAAAAAAAAAAAAAAAAAAAAAAAAAAAAAAAAAAAAAAAAAAAAAAAAAAAAAAAAAAAAAAAAAAAAAAAAAAAAAAAAAAAAAAAAAAAAAAAAAAAAAAAAAAAAAAAAAAAAAAAAAAAAAAAAAAAAAAAAAAAAAAAAAAAAAAAAAAAAAAAAAAAAAAAAAAAAAAAAAAAAAAAAAAAAAAAAAAAAAAAAAAAAAAAAAAAAAAAAAAAAAAAAAAAAAAAAAAAAAAAAAAAAAAAAAAAAAAAAAAAAAAAAAAAAAAAAAAAAAAAAAAAAAAAAAAAAAAAAAAAAAAAAAAAAAAAAAAAAAAAAAAAAAAAAAAAAAAAAAAAAAAAAAAAAAAAAAAAAAAAAAAAAAAAAAAAAAAAAAAAAAAAAAAAAAAAAAAAAAAAAAAAAAAAAAAAAAAAAAAAAAAAAAAAAAAAAAAAAAAAAAAAAAAAAAAAAAAAAAAAAAAAAAAAAAAAAAAAAAAAAAAAAAAAAAAAAAAAAAAAAAAAAAAAAAAAAAAAAAAAAAAAAAAAAAAAAAAAAAAAAAAAAAAAAAAAAAAAAAAAAAAAAAAAAAAAAAAAAAAAAAAAAAAAAAAAAAAAAAAAAAAAAAAAAAAAAAAAAAAAAAAAAAAAAAAAAAAAAAAAAAAAAAAAAAAAAAAAAAAAAAAAAAAAAAAAAAAAAAAAAAAAAAAAAAAAAAAAAAAAAAAAAAAAAAAAAAAAAAAAAAAAAAAAAAAAAAAAAAAAAAAAAAAAAAAAAAAAAAAAAAAAAAAAAAAAAAAAAAAAAAAAAAAAAAAAAAAAAAAAAAAAAAAAAAAAAAAAAAAAAAAAAAAAAAAAAAAAAAAAAAAAAAAAAAAAAAAAAAAAAAAAAAAAAAAAAAAAAAAAAAAAAAAAAAAAAAAAAAAAAAAAAAAAAAAAAAAAAAAAAAAAAAAAAAAAAAAAAAAAAAAAAAAAAAAAAAAAAAAAAAAAAAAAAAAAAAAAAAAAAAAAAAAAAAAAAAAAAAAAAAAAAAAAAAAAAAAAAAAAAAAAAAAAAAAAAAAAAAAAAAAAAAAAAAAAAAAAAAAAAAAAAAAAAAAAAAAAAAAAAAAAAAAAAAAAAAAAAAAAAAAAAAAAAAAAAAAAAAAAAAAAAAAAAAAAAAAAAAAAAAAAAAAAAAAAAAAAAAAAAAAAAAAAAAAAAAAAAAAAAAAAAAAAAAAAAAAAAAAAAAAAAAAAAAAAAAAAAAAAAAAAAAAAAAAAAAAAAAAAAAAAAAAAAAAAAAAAAAAAAAAAAAAAAAAAAAAAAAAAAAAAAAAAAAAAAAAAAAAAAAAAAAAAAAAAAAAAAAAAAAAAAAAAAAAAAAAAAAAAAAAAAAAAAAAAAAAAAAAAAAAAAAAAAAAAAAAAAAAAAAAAAAAAAAAAAAAAAAAAAAAAAAAAAAAAAAAAAAAAAAAAAAAAAAAAAAAAAAAAAAAAAAAAAAAAAAAAAAAAAAAAAAAAAAAAAAAAAAAAAAAAAAAAAAAAAAAAAAAAAAAAAAAAAAAAAAAAAAAAAAAAAAAAAAAAAAAAAAAAAAAAAAAAAAAAAAAAAAAAAAAAAAAAAAAAAAAAAAAAAAAAAAAAAAAAAAAAAAAAAAAAAAAAAAAAAAAAAAAAAAAAAAAAAAAAAAAAAAAAAAAAAAAAAAAAAAAAAAAAAAAAAAAAAAAAAAAAAAAAAAAAAAAAAAAAAAAAAAAAAAAAAAAAAAAAAAAAAAAAAAAAAAAAAAAAAAAAAAAAAAAAAAAAAAAAAAAAAAAAAAAAAAAAAAAAAAAAAAAAAAAAAAAAAAAAAAAAAAAAAAAAAAAAAAAAAAAAAAAAAAAAAAAAAAAAAAAAAAAAAAAAAAAAAAAAAAAAAAAAAAAAAAAAAAAAAAAAAAAAAAAAAAAAAAAAAAAAAAAAAAAAAAAAAAAAAAAAAAAAAAAAAAAAAAAAAAAAAAAAAAAAAAAAAAAAAAAAAAAAAAAAAAAAAAAAAAAAAAAAAAAAAAAAAAAAAAAAAAAAAAAAAAAAAAAAAAAAAAAAAAAAAAAAAAAAAAAAAAAAAAAAAAAAAAAAAAAAAAAAAAAAAAAAAAAAAAAAAAAAAAAAAAAAAAAAAAAAAAAAAAAAAAAAAAAAAAAAAAAAAAAAAAAAAAAAAAAAAAAAAAAAAAAAAAAAAAAAAAAAAAAAAAAAAAAAAAAAAAAAAAAAAAAAAAAAAAAAAAAAAAAAAAAAAAAAAAAAAAAAAAAAAAAAAAAAAAAAAAAAAAAAAAAAAAAAAAAAAAAAAAAAAAAAAAAAAAAAAAAAAAAAAAAAAAAAAAAAAAAAAAAAAAAAAAAAAAAAAAAAAAAAAAAAAAAAAAAAAAAAAAAAAAAAAAAAAAAAAAAAAAAAA